>JAPMLY010001246.1:0-62592 GCA_026401115.1 Tetraselmis chui
AGACAAACTCAGCCGCCACCTAGACAACAACGACAAGCAGCTATACCCCTCGACACAGAATACGGCCAAACGCAGTACATGGTCGAATGGGCCCCGGAACACCTCACGGAATGGGACATTCAGCTACAACTCGACGACGGCTTCCGCCTCATCTCCTCCACTCCCACATCGGTATGCCTCCCCTCCCCCTCCCCCACCACATGCTCCATCTGTCATGACCCCCTGCACACAGAACCCTCCTCCACCTGCTGCACATGCCCGCACTATGCCATACACTCCCAATGTCGCCCAGCTCAAGGACCCACCACATGGCAGTGCGAGTGGTGCGCTCGCGGCCAACGACACGACCTTACCCGCCTCCACGAAGTGCAGTGGGCCCCGTGCCTACAACTCCACGACACCATCAGTGAGACCCCCTCCGGCCCCACCGCCCTTACCGCATTTAACTCCGGCTATGTCCCCTCCACCGCACCCATTTTGCCAAAACCCGGACCCCCTCCGTGGTCACACCCCCTAATCACATTCAACCATGACCCCATCAACCCCGACCTCGACATGCTCCCTACCGGTAAATTCGCTATCCACGCACACCCATCACTCCACGACACCACCATACTCTGCACTCCCGACGGCCGCGCGGTCACCACCCTTAACGGCCCCCGCGTCCGCCACCTCTACCAACTCTTTCGCCCCGACCTCTCGCAGCATACGTTCGAAGAGGAGGTCTATCACCTCCTCACCCGTCTAGGTTCCCGCTCAGAAATCCACTCACCCACACCCGCCACCACCACCCGAAATAGATGGGCCACTAGAGAAGACCTCCTCACAGCCCTCCGTCACACATTCCGCATCCAGACAGAACTCTACTCCGACCCCCTCAATAAATCCCTTCACTCCCACACATACCACTCCCTCTATCCCGAAGATATAGTCTTCTCATCCAGCGGTAGCAATGCCCCGCACACCTGGCAAGGCACCAGCATAGCCAACCCCGAATACGACCACGAATGCATGAGACGAGCCATGGAACACGCAATCACCAGCGCACACCTCACAGCCCCTCACACACCCAGCGCAACCATCCTCATCCTCCCCCGATGGGAACACACACCCTATCGCCACTCCAAATACATCAACTCCCCATACACCCACCACCTTTACACCCTCCCCAATGACGCAAACACATTCCTACCCCCCGACCAACACACTGGCAACCCCACCCCCACCCCATTCGGCACACGATGGATGGTCGACATATACCTCGTCGCCAACCCCCTCGCACTCTCCACCCTCCCATCACCCACAGCCATGACCGCACTTCACAACACTCTCGAATCTATCTACGACACTCACCTCGACCCAACCGGTCCATCAGTATACTCCCTACACACTGCTCTGGAACCACACCTCATTGCTCCTACCCCCCTCCCACAGGGACGTACCGCCGCCTCCTAGACGCTTTCTGTTCCCCCACATCCCCCTCACCCCCCAAACTACACTTCATCACCCTCAACACCCGCGGCCTACACACCTCCATTATGGATGTTGAACACCTCTCCACCTCCCACCAACCGGACGTCTTAATCCTCACCGAAACCAACCACGACACCCACAAGTCCCGCTGGCGCATAGCCCTCCCCCAATACCACCTCAAAAGCTCCCGACCCTGCTACTCAACTGTGCCCCTACCCAACGCAGGCGTTCTCTTCGCGGTCCGCCGAGCCTCATTCCAGTCTGCCACTGTCCTAACCCCGCCCCCCCACCTCATCCCCCATATCGCCGGACTAAAAATCGTCCCCCACTCAGGCACCCCTTACCTCCTTATAGGTACTTATATGCCCCAGCTCTACAACACACAACTGACCCGCCTCTACGCAGAAGTTGCAGCTTGGGGCCTCCGACTAGCGGACGACCACCCGCAACACCGCACCCTCTGGGGAGGGGACTTCCAATCGACCACCCACACAGGTATAGGACACCCTGCCCTCACCTCCTTACTCAAATCCCACCTCCACCCCCTCCACGACCCCATCCCTACCTTCCCCCGCAGCGGGGGCTGCCTTGACCACTGGCTCACCACGCCTCCTTCACCTATCACCCTCCCACCATCCTCTTGCTCGATATTCCCCTCCCCCTCCCACTTTACTGATCACTCTGCAATCCACCTCGTCATTCCCGCCCCTTTCTCACTCATGGCACACCCCCCCCCTCCAACACACGACGCGCAAACTCACCTTTCGCCTTCCCCTCACACCCGACCACATAAAAGTATACCAATCCAGCACCCCCGACCTCATCAACCAAACGGCAACCCTCCACGCAGAAATTCTCAACACCTCATACACCTCGGCCACCCCCGACACCCTCGACACCCTCGCCTCACAATTCACCACACTCCTCTCCCAACACATGGACCACGCAGCCACAGTTTGGCCCCTCCTCCCCGACAAAAAACCCCGCCCACCCCAAGCGTCCCTTGACCCCACTTGGCTCACAAATAAAACACGCACTCAAATACTCAAACTCCGTAAATGCAGCAAAAACAACGGCCCCCTTCCCATCGCCCAAGCCCTATTAAACACAACGGAATATCTCTCCCCTGACGCCATCAAACAACAGTGCCAAGCACGCATCCGCCAGCTCCTTCACGACACCACCACGAATAAAATAAAGAAAATAAAAACTCGAGCCAATGTGGCCTACGACACCTGCCCCAAACTCTCCCACCGCCGATTGAAAATTAAAAGCGGCCTCCTACCCCCCGCCGGCACCACCTCCACCCTCCACCGCATTACCAAACCCGATAAAACCACCGCATCCTCTCCCTCCGCCGTCATCGACGCGGTACACTCTCACTTCGCTAGCGAACTCGGCTGCGCCACCCCACCCGAACTACCCACCCCCCCATGGGAACTCCCTAACAACCCCGACAACTTTACCATCGAACCCCGCGGAGACCCCTCTCTCACCCTTGCCGACATGATTACCCGCGACACTTTCGATAAAACCCTCAACTCCCTAGGCACCGGCAAAGCCCCCGGCCCCGACGGTATCCCCAATGAAATAATCAAATTCCTACCCCCGGCGACCCGCTCCGCCCTCTTCTCTCTCCTCTCCCTCCTAGCACACAAATCCTACACTCCTCCTGATTGGTGCCACAGCACAACATGCCTCCTACATAAAAAAGGCGACCCCTCCCTCCTCGATAACTACCGCCCTATCGCCCTCATGAACAACCTCCTTAAACTATGGACAGCACTAATCAAAGATGCAGGCTCGAAGTACGCCGAAACCCATGGCATTCTCAGCGACCAACAAGACGGATTCCGACAACACCGCAGTATCCACGACGCCCTCTCCTCCCTCATTATGACGATGGAGGACGCGAAACTCCACAGCAAAGACATCTACGTCATGTACGCGGACTTCAAAGGCGCCTTCAACGCCGCGGACCACCGAATCATGTTCAAACACATGCGTCAACTCGGTATGCCTCCCACCTTTGTCGATACATGCGAACAACTATACGGGGTCTCAACCACATCATATATCACTCCTCACGGCCCCACCCCTTCCATCGACATCAATCGAGGAACCCTCCAGGGCGACACCCTCTCCCCCTTCCTATTCACCCTCTTCCTTGAACCGTTCCTTCGCTGGCTCACGGTGGGAAGCCGGGGCTACCGCCCAGGCCCCCCCACCACTAACGTTGACCCCACAGAACCCACAGCCACATACCCAGGACACGGCTTCGCCGACGACCTCAGCCTCGCTACGGGCTCGACCCCCAACATGACCATCCAGCTCAGAAAACTCTCCCTCTTCAGCGCCTACACCGGTATGACGGTCAACATCCGCAAATGCTGCATCACCGGCGCCCTCTGGCGTACAGGCAACGCCCTCACCCGCGCCAACACTACCCTCCTCGCATCCCGCCTGCAAACACAGTTCATCTCCCTAAACTCCACCCCGGCCCCCATCCCCTCCATTGGCCCCAGGGACACATACCGCGTCCTAGGGGTAGAACTAAACACCTCCCTCACCTTCACCAGACATTGGCACGAACTCAAACGTACCACTGCATCCCTCATCACCGCCCTTTCCACCTCCCCACTAACTCAATCCCGCAGAATCAGAGTCATCCGTGGCCTCCTCATCGGAAAACATTTTACCCTCCAGCTCGGCCTCTTCACGGACTCCCAACTCGACACTCTCGAAGGACAAATCTGCCGCGCTCTCCGCTCCGCCGTCTCCTCGGTACGTAACCTCCCCCGCACCGCCCTTCACCGCCCCACATCAGACCTAGGATACGGCCTCCCCTCCCTCAAAGCCCACGCCGCACAACTCACAGTATGCCACTTACATAAAATCATGAATGCCTCAGGCTATAGAGGCCACATGGCCCGCGCACACATACGCACCCTATCCACAACGTATTCCCACTGGCCCTCAGAATCCATCATGTCAACCTGTTACACTCCACCCACACTAAAATGCTTAGTCCGAGCTCAACGCGACGCGGGCACCCTATTCCACAACATTCCCCCACTCTCCCTCACCAACCCTATCGCCTCCACAATCCGTGCCCACTTCACCACTCAAGACAACGCCCTCCTCACCTCACTCCGGGACAAAGCCACACACATCACCGACCCTCACACATACAAACAAGCCTACTGCGATTTCTCCCCCCGCAAAACACACGCCTCCCTCCTACCCCGCCTCACCCCCCTCTGGAAAAACAACATTACCACATGGCCACAAGTCCTCCTCAGAGCCACCTCATCCTCATTCATCCTCAAATCATGCAAATCCATCACCACACTCACGGGGTCCACCACCCCCCTCTCAGTTCCCATCCGCCTCCTCGCAGCAATCCTCACCGAACCCCTCGATACTATACACAACCGCCTCCCCATCACAAGCCTCAATACCAACCAAGCATCCCCCCCCACCACTATACATCCCTCGTGGATCCCCCTCCTCTCCCCTCACCTCCCCCGTTCACCCCCCACCCTCCAATCCGGCATCTGCACCTCCCACACCACTCACTCCACCCCCACCGCACCCACCACACACTTAGACACAGAATACCTCACCCCCTCCGACCACCACTACCCCCCCTGCGACGTAACACGCATCATCTCCAAACACAAAGACACAGAATACGGCCAAACGCAGTACATGGTCGAATGGGCCCCGGAACACCTCACGGAATGGGACATTCAGCTACAACTCGACGACGGCTTCCGCCTCATCTCCTCCACTCCCACATCGGTATGCCTCCCCTCCCCCTCCCCCACCACATGCTCCATCTGTCATGACCCCCTGCACACAGAACCCTCCTCCACCTGCTGCACATGCCCGCACTATGCCATACACTCCCAATGTCGCCCAGCTCAAGGACCCACCACATGGCAGTGCGAGTGGTGCGCTCGCGGCCAACGACACGACCTTACCCGCCTCCACGAAGTGCAGTGGGCCCCGTGCCTACAACTCCACGACACCATCAGTGAGACCCCCTCCGGCCCCACCGCCCTTACCGCATTTAACTCCGGCTATGTCCCCTCCACCGCACCCATTTTGCCAAAACCCGGACCCCCTCCGTGGTCACACCCACTTATCACATTCAACCATGACCCCATCAACCCCGACCTCGACATGCTCCCTACCGGTAAATTCGCTATCCACGCACACCCATCACTCCACGACACCACCATACTCTGCACTCCCGACGGCCGCGCGGTCACCACCCTTAACGGCCCCCGCGTCCGCCACCTCTACCAACTCTTTCGCCCCGACCTCTCGCAGCATACGTTCGAAGAGGAGGTCTATCACCTCCTCACCCGTCTAGGTTCCCGCTCAGAAATCCACTCACCCACACCCGCCACCACCACCCGAAATAGATGGGCCACTAGAGAAGACCTCCTCACAGCCCTCCGTCACACATTCCGCATCCAGACAGAACTCTACTCCGACCCCCTCAATAAATCCCTTCACTCCCACACATACCACTCCCTCTATCCCGAAGATATAGTCTTCTCATCCAGCGGTAGCAATGCCCCGCACACCTGGCAAGGCACCAGCATAGCCAACCCCGAATACGACCACGAATGCATGAGACGAGCCATGGAACACGCAATCACCAGCGCACACCTCACAGCCCCTCACACACCCAGCGCAACCATCCTCATCCTCCCCCGATGGGAACACACACCCTATCGCCACTCCAAATACATCAACTCCCCATACACCCACCACCTTTACACCCTCCCCAATGACGCAAACACATTCCTACCCCCCGACCAACACACTGGCAACCCCACCCCCACCCCATTCGGCACACGATGGATGGTCGACATATACCTCGTCGCCAACCCCCTCGCACTCTCCACCCTCCCATCACCCACAGCCATGACCGCACTTCACAACACTCTCGAATCTATCTACGACACTCACCTCCCCAACCCCATCATCACCCCCCCTCCTCCACACCTCATTGTCACCTACTCACCCCACTCAGCAGGTATATACCACCGCCCCCCAAACCCAACTCACCCCCTCACATACCCCCTCCCAGACCGCGTACATCTAACGTACCCCCCCACCAGAGGCACCCTTGCTTGGAACTGGCAGGACTTTGTATACACAGACGGCTCGAAAAAAGGCAGCTCGACCCCCCTCGGAGCAGCAGCTACCCACCCCGCCTCGGACACCAAAGTCAAAATCCTGGTGACCTCTACCCCTCCCTCCCATACAATAAATCGGGCTGAATTAGCTGGCATAGATGTAGGCCTCCAATTTGGCCGCACCCACCTCCTCACAGACAGTGCGTGCTCCCTCCGCCTCATACAAGGCTACTTAAACTGCCCTTCCGCTTACCGCCACAACATTCATCGCGACACCCTCTCATCTATCACACACACCCTTAAAACCCGCTGCGAAGCAGGCATCCGTACACACCTCGGCAAAATCAAAGCCCACAACCATTCCCTAGGCAACGACCTCGCAGACACACTCGCAAACCAAGTCGCGGATGGTCACCCACCCGACACTTTATACACCACAGGTTCTGAAGTCACAATAGGCCACTGGACATGGCCATACACCCTCCTCCCACAAACCCTAGGGGACCCCATACCCTACAGATACACCAACCTCAAATCCGACGCACACACCTACAGCACAAAACACACACACACTCCTCTCTCGCAAACAACCAAACACGGAGCCCTCCTCGCCCGCGCCGCGAAGGACGGCGCCGATTTTTCTTACCACAAAAAACACTCAACCCTCACAAATATCCAGTTCACACACAAACAAGAATTCATGTGGGGCGTCCACAACACCCGCCTACTTACTCACAACCCCACCCTGCGCTGCCCCCTATGTGGTCAATTCACCAGCAACGGCCACATGGCCGGTAACTGCCCCTCTATGTCTGGTCTAAGACAGGACCGACACAACAGCGCTCTGCAACTCCTACTCTCCCTACTGGAACGCCACAACGGAGGACGTTGGGAAACCATCACCGCAGACTTCGGTAACAAACCCATAAAATCGTTTGCTTCCCCCACCCCTGCCCTCACTCCACTTGACTGCCACCCACCTCACCCCACCCACATGCCCACCCGACTTGTTGCTGCTGACGAAGGTCTCTCGCCTGACTCCCTAACCTCATGCCCCGCCGTCCTCCCCCCTGAGATTCTCCCCCCCCTGCTTCGTCCCCCTGCACACAAACCTGACTTCATCCGCATCCTCGAACCCCGATTCGTTGGTCACTCCAACGGTCGCCGTCGCTACGCGTCCATAAAAAAGATTCAGATAGGGGAATGGAAGTACTGCACAGACAACAACCTCTCCCACACAGCCGACCTCATACGTGACAAATACACACCCCTTGCGAACGCCATCAGAAACCACTGGCCAGGCACAGTGGTCGACATCCTCCCCATAGTCATGAGCCGCACAGGTACACCGCACTCCTCCACCATCACGAGTCTCACCTCCCTTCTCACCGCCCGCACCGACCCTCCAGGAATGCACACAACCTTCGCCTCTAATTGCACCCTCCCCGGGGGGGAGTAAAACCCCCGAACACCCTTGGAGAGGTTGGATTAGGTGGTTAACGGTCTAGCCCTGACTTGTAAGTTCCCTGTATGGCATAGTTGGGAGGGCCCAGAGACAGCAGCCGACGCATCCGGCTTTTGGTGAAAAACCGGCGCATACGGTACATGTTGTAAACAATTTCAATTTCAAATTTGTTAGCCGCGAGCACACCATTCGCACTGCCATGTGGCGGGTCTCTTAGCGAGGCGGCACTGGGAGTGGACGGCAAAGTGCGGACATGTGCAGCATGTGGAGGTGGGTTCTGTGTGTAATGGGTCGTGACATATGGAGCAATCGGCGGGGGAGGGGGCGGGAAGGTATACCGATGTGGGGGTGGAGCAGTCCAGGCGTAGGTACTTGCGCTTTTCTACTCGTATGGCATGTCTAGATGCAAATCTGGCTGTATGAATAGAAACAAAAATATTTGGAAATAGACTTCTCAGTAGCACGCTCCTCGCGAAGATACATACGGGCCATCGGTAGGTTCGATATTCCACTTGAAGGTTGTGGTAGGCCAACAACAAAAATGCTGCCGCATCGCTAACTCCCTCGCTGACATCTTCGAAAGTATCACTGTCGCGTAGCCATCCCGTATTGTGTGCTCCCATAAAAGTCACTTCATTTGTAACGCGCTTATTTCACCTCAATAAATCCCTCAATCCTCAATCGCTCTCGTAGTGCCAAAGAAAACGCTGTGCAAATAGCATCGCGTCTTCAAAATACAAGTCGCAAAGCACAGGCGATGTCGGCTTGTAGTCCGCGTCCTCGAGCTAAAATAGAATCTTTCGATTGCTTCAATAGTTGGCTGCTCGCCGGTGGTCAATCGTGCAAAAAGGACTCCTCGAAAAGTATCCAGCTCGTATCCAATCACTAGTCGCGGTACGGTACAAGTCCCGAAACGCGTCGTCGCAAAAGAAATAACATCCAACAAAACTTCTCGCGTAGTCCTCTCGTAATCTCATTCCAAAACGAAACGATATACTAGCTACCAAAGAGCCATGCGGTATCGTCGCCACCTCCAAGACATGATACGGTATCGCCATCGGTAGTCATGACTCACAGGAAAATCACCACATTTAATGTAGACGAAATATGTAGAGGCGTAGCTACTCCACAGGAATCAACAGCCACAAATTAAACTTAATCGCGGGAACACGGAAATACTTAGTCGCTACTCGTACAATAACAACCCTTCATTCGAAATTAACGGTATGTCAAAAAACTACGAGTAAATTTCATCAAAATCAGGAAAAGTAGCGGTCGTCTCGCTGCGCCTCATCGGATGAAATCCAAACGCATCGCAGAACGTCCGGAAAAATATGCCCGTCTGTGCGAACCGTACATGTAGCGACTGCAACTGTCGTCGCCAAAAACAACACATGTTGGCGCATCTCCCATTAGGTCAAGCTAAGCGAACCTCCTCGCGCTATGCTTGTCGTCCGTCATATCCTCATGTCATGTAAAGAGTCATGTTGAGTCTTCTGCTCCCTCATCTCATTGCGGTAATTAAGCATGTCATCATGGTGCTCCACAGTCCAAGTCCGCAAACTCGTCGCGAACGGGTACTTGTAAGAAATCGCATCACTACTGTTTGGTCGCCATTCGTCGGTCACATCTGAATTTAGGAGGTCCTCTCGCTGAAGCTAGAATCGAGACACTCCAGCCTAAACTTGAAATACTCCGTTTAGCTTACATCAGCTAGGTCCAGCGTCTGTTCATGTGTGTATGTCTTTTCTCTAATTCTCGTTCATGTCTCTTTGTTCTGGGGTTCTCTTCTACTTTGGGTGTAACACGTCCAATAAGTGTCTGCGTCACGTTCTGTCACAATTCGTTTCAAAATCTGCCGTCCATGTCACGGTATTGCGTCGTCCATGTAGCCATAATGTCTACTTGTCGGCCGTAGTCAGCTTCAAGGTTGTCCAACTGATCGCATTTGCATGTCACGCTAGCGATAAAGATACGGGTACTCATACGAGCGTCATCATCGTAGACTATGACAAATAGTGCCTTGGCGATAATCCCAGGCACCATGTCTTAGGCATCATGTCGATAGCTGGGTACCGACCGGGGGAGGGGTTGGTCGAACTCGCAGATCGAGTCGCCGCTCCTCAAAGATATCGGGTGCGGAAATATGTATGCGAAAACCCTCCGTACCGGGGTTTTTGGCAACGGTCGATCATGTGGACCTTCGCCTCCAAACCGTGTCGCTCCTCCGGCTGCGACCCTCCTCCGTCATGCGTTGCTTCGAGCTTCGCCCCCAAAAAAGACTCGAAACTCACATGGCTAGGCGACTGTTGGCGAGCGCCTTGCCCCGGAGTTGCTTCCTGGCTATCCGCCGCCAACTCCACCACTCGCGTCCCACCGCTGATCCATCCGTACACCCTTTCGCCAAAAAACAATTCGTAGACGCCGCCCCCGCCCACTAGTCGGGAGAGTATCCGCGGGTATTCAATCGCGAAAATATATATCGGACGGCCCGAGCGAGAGATCTCATCGTTGGTGTACGGATATTTCAATTTCCAAAACCCTCCGTACAAGGCTTCCCGACAGTTGCTGATGCCGCGAATCGTAGCCGCCGGTACCTCGTGTAGCCCCCTACCGTGCCAAGCCAAGCACAACTTTAAGGTAGCAAGCGCCTACGCCGCGGAGGTAGAGGTAGGTGCCGATGGGTACGCGAGCACACCCCAGCTATCCGGGGCCCCCGCGCTGCGCCCCCGAGTATAACAATACAATGCATATGCCATGCACTAGATGGTTCATCGTATAGAGGTTGGTGTCAGACGTTGCTCGCTTGAGTACGAGGAAGGAGAGGGTATGATGGAAAAGTTTGTACCATTCACGTGAGGCTTGCTTTAGCCCATACATGCTCTTGAGGAGGCGCATGACTCGAGTTGTTCCATCCTATGCCCCTTTTGGTTGGCGCATGTATGTCTCCTCTTGGAGGTCACCGCTGAGGTTCAATGTTTGCAGAGTGCATGTGCATGTTCCGCTTGGCAGCGATGGCTAGGACTGCGCGCAAGGTGTTGAGCTTGGCAAATGCGAAGAAAGTCTCCGATTTGTCGACTCAAGTTGAATCCTTGACCAACCATCCGTGATTTGAAACGGTCGACGGAGATATCCGGTTTGGCTTTTACCTGGACGACCCACTTCTTACCAATGGCGTTGCGTCAGAGTGACAGACTCTCCATAGAAATGGGTTATTACAATGCAGAGACGCAAGCTCGGAACGGATCGCCCTTCGCCATGCTGCAACGTATTTGTTGCTTAAGGCATGCTAAGTATGAATTGGCACGGGAATGTGCGCCGCATGTGGGTACGTCAGGGATTCCTCGTTGGGGGCAGGTTGTCCTTTTGACCCTGCGGGTTGTGGCTTCTTACGAGTTAGTCGCGGAGGATTATTTTTCCGTAAATTTACCGACTATTCTATTGGTGCGTTTGTATATAGGCAGCGGCCGCAAAGCACGTAGAAGACTCACGGTCTAGCTAGGCATGCTTAGTAGTGGGGTTGTTGTCCTGTGGAATATCCTCCATGATCGTGAAAGGGTTGTTGGTTGGGAATGTAAACTGCGTGGTTTTTGCGCACGAGAGATTGGCAATGGTGCCCCCCCCCAATGATGTAGACCAATTGTGGCGGTTAGCCTCTGAAAGCTAAACGCTAGCACAAATCTGTTCTTGTCTGTCTAGTTCTGTTGTTGCAAGATGGCAAAATGATGTTGTCGAGAGGCAATGGTGAAAGATGTTTCACTGTTGTACTTGAGCAGTAGATGTTGTAAGTGAACAAAGGAATTGTTAAAAGGTTCCATCACCTCCCTCTATTGCACTGGGCTTAAATAGGTTTCTGCCCAGATTACTTACGCCTGCAAGCTACGCTTACGTGTCAGGCGTTGGGGCTGTCTAACCGTCGTCATCTGTCCTCGAGACGCGGCCTGCCTAGCATTGGGTTTCACGACGCGGCTCATTCTGCATCGAAGAGCACGTTATGGCGCGTCATCTGGCTAGTTAGATTAATTATGCATACCTGTACGTACCGGGAGGTACTGGTCGTACTGTAGCATCAGCACCATTACATTATTGCAGTAGCGACGTACCCACGAGTATACGTCCATCCAGTGAAAAAGCACGAATTGGTATCCGTAACGAGTACATGTACAATGTACTGCAATGTACTGTTGCATGATTGTACTCGTCACACTCGTACCCTCCCCCTCTTGACAGATCCATGAGGCCGCCGCGAGGCAGACCTCCGTGGTTCTTGGCTCCTTTACTGAAGCAGTTACTGGGACTCATGAACGCGCGCTGGGTGAGCGTGCATGAAGTCGATGTGCGCCTGAGTCCTGCCAAGCTTGTGCCATTGGGGCGTCTCCAAGAAATCTTGTAACGCAATCGTCCCGTGTACCTCGTTCAACCGGTGCCAGACAAGTGGTATGTCGTCATCACTGAAGTGCGTCATGAAGAGCAGATATTTGCCTCGTCGTCCAGGTAGCGACTTGATGCACACAGCAGAGATGTGCGAGACGTCGAACTCCTCATCGTCTCCTTGGTATAGTCACCCAGGTATAGTCACCGGGACAGCTGGTCGTAGTGGAGCAGTAGCGCAGGGTCGTAAGTTGTTAACATGGAACATAGGATGTAAGCGGACTGTCGCTGGTAGTTTGAATCTGTAACTGTGTTTCCCAATCTGCTCCTCCACTGAAAAATGTCCAAGCTGTCTGTCTATGAGTTTCCGGTTCGGTTGTCCTCTCAGAAAAAGGTTTGTAGTGACGACTGACACCTTGTCTCCCTTAGCGAATTGGGGCGCTGTAGACGGTTCTGTGCGCGCTTGCATCTCGTCCTTGTGTAGCTTTAACACTGAGCGTACCAGGGTGTGTACTTCCTGTAACAATCTCAACCGTTATGTTGCGTCTTGCGAAACTGGAATCGATGGTCGCATGCTGAACAACAGGTCAGGAGGCTCCTCAGGAGAAAAACAAAAGTTAGCCTCGAACGGTGTGTGCTCAATTCCGAGTGCACGCGAAGCGTTGTACGCAAATTCCACTTGCGGTAGAAGTGTTGTCCAATCAGAGCCATCGTAGCAACAGAAGCAACGAAGAAGCTGCTGAAATGTGCTGTTCACGCGCTCTGTCAAGCCGTCTGTTTCTGGGTGTCGGCTAGAAGACATGTTCAGACGCGTTCCAAGGCGTCTCCAGAGTGTCTGCCAGAAGGCACTGACGAATTTCGGGTCGCGGTCACTGATCAGCACACGGGGCAGTCCATGTAAACGGTAGACTCCCTGTAAAAACAAAATTGCAGTTTCTTCGGCAGTAATCGACTATGTACATGGCAGAAAATGGGCCATTCGAGTTAGATGGTCTACCACAATCAGCACACCGTTAAAGCCATTGCTCTCAGGCAAGTGTGTCAGGTAGTCAAGACCAACTGTGTGCCACGGTCTGGGTGGAACAGGCGATGGGTAAAGAGTCGCAGCCATCTGCGGTCGAATCTTCGCTCGTCGACACACGACGCAGCGTTTACAGAAATCTTTCACGTCTTGGCGGATTCGTTTCCACCAGAATCTGTCGAGTGCTTTAGCAAGAGTGCTAGCAACTCCTCTGTGACCAGCTGACGAACTTTCGTGCATCTCTGTGATCAATCTCAGTCGGAGCTCAGAGTTCTGTGGAATACAGAGGCGATTGAGGCGCCAAAAGTACCCGTCTCTGGCTTCTATCCGACTGTCTTTTGTCCACTCACCATCGTCCCCATAAAACGTGTCATGTGAGAACCCCTCGCGAATGAGATCAGCGAACTCAGGGCTCAGCTGCAGCGCGTCAATAGTCAGTGAATTTAAATGTGCGTCTTCAAGCAGCAGCTGGGACTTCCGTCGTAATTCTTGATCTGACGGAACCTCGCCATCCCAAAATAAGGGTTCTGTGGCCTGAGGTACGAAGTCTGGACGCCGGCTTAACGGGTCGGCTTCGTTCAGAGCTCCTTTGCGATATGCAAGTGTCATCGAGCCCACAAACGGTTGCAAATCCCGCAGGTATCTTGCTTGCCGCCATTAGCATGTTGTTCGGTTGCCTGAGCAGGTGTCGCAGTGTGTCGTGGTCTGTTACGACAAGGAACTTAGAGCACCCTTCAAGATAGCACCTCCAATGCTTGACAGCTTCGCATACGGCCAAAGCTTCTAAGTCGTACGCAGAGTAAGTGTTACCACGCTCAGCAGGATTCAGCTTACGCGCCCAGTAAGAGACTGGTTGAAGACCTCCTCCTTGGTCTTGCAACATGACTGCTGCAATCCCCACTGTTGAAGCATCTGTAGCTACGGTGAACATCGCGTCCGAGCCGACCTCCGGAATGATCAGGCATGGCGCGGAAATGAGCCGTAACTTGAGAGTCTCGAAGGCTTCCAAACAGGCAGGCGTCAGTGTAACCTTCTGTGGCTGGGACTTCCGCAGTAAGTCCGTCAATGGAACCGTAAGGTCGCTAAAATGGTGTATGAATCTAGCGTAGAAGTTGCAGAACTGTACGAAACTGCGAGCCTCCTTCTGCGTCTTGGGCACTGGCCAGTCTGCAACGGCCTCGACTTTCTTTGTGGAAACCAAAATTTTACCGGCTGACACAGTGTAGCCCAGGTACTCCATCTCTTGCAGTCCGAAGAAGCATTTCTTAAGGCGTAATTTCAGCCCTTCCTCCTTGAACCGTTGTAGCACAAGTCGTAGGTGCTCCAAGTGCTCCTCCAGAGTTCGACAGTAGATACAGACGTCATCGAGGTAAACTGTCACGAACTTATGTAAAAAGTCGCGAAGAATGTCGTTCATCATCCTTTGAAAGGTTGCCGGCGCATTGCACAGGCCAAACGGCATGGCGACCCATTCCATTAAGCCATCAGGGGTCTGAAAAGCCGTCTTGTGAACGTCGTGATCACGCACTCGAACTTGCCAGAATCCATAGGCGAGGTTGAGGTGTGTGTAAAAATTCGCGTCCTTAAGTTCGTCCATAGTATCATCCACACGCGGAAGTGGGTAAGCATCTTTACGCGCAACCTCGTTAAGGCCACGGTAGTCAATGCACAGACGAAGCGAGCCATCAGCTTTCCGCACAAAAAGAATTGGCGAGCCGAACTCACTGTATTTGGGACGGACCAGACCAGCCTCCACTGCGTCTTTGAGCTGTCGATTAAGCTCAGCACGCTCTGCGGGAGACAATGTGTTCAGCCGTTGACGTCGCATCGGGCCAATTGTTTCAATGGGATGATCCCACTGTCGGTTACAAGTGGAGAGTCGACAGGTTGCAGTAACTCCGGGAAGTCATCGAAGAGTAACGACCGGAAGTTGTAACGTTGTTATGCAGTTAGCTCCTCTCCAGTGTGAAAGTCTGTCGGTTGTTCAGCGGCTGACGTAAGTTCAATGACGTAAAATTCAGCATGACGCCCTCTGCTGCGGCGCGTCTTGCGCATGAGCTTCTGAACTTTCGTAGACGACAGCAGTAGACACTCAGGGCGTCGTTCCTCGAGTGTTGTATGTACCGCTATACCATCCATCAGTGTAAAAATTCTGGTTGTACCAAACTGTAAAGAGGCATGTTCGTCATCAAGCCATGGTAAACCCAGGATTAAATCAGCTGTGCGTAAATCACGTAAGACGTAAAAAGTCCGGTGAAATTCGTGTCGAGCCAGCTCAAAAGTAACGTCACGGACTGTCGTAGAAGTCACTCGGTGTCCGTTGGCGAGTCGTACTGGGGTCTTAGTCGCAGACTTCCGAGTTTGTAAAGCAAAGCGTCGTACAAAGTCCTCTGACACAAAATCAAGCGTCGCAGCGCAGTCCACTAATCCAGAAATTTGGTGTCCGCCATCAGGAGTTTTCACAGTCAGCTCAGTTCGAATTGACGGTCGAGCTTCCGTGAGATCAGTCAGTAGGGCTGTAGCTGGCGTAGAAAATTGTTGTAGCGTAGCGATGGACGCTTCCGCGTCGCTAGAGGGTACAAGTACCGAGGTGGGTTGATCAGATGGTGTAGGTCCTGTTGAGTCGTTAAACGCACAATCTGCGTCGACTAACCACAATTGTACAGGCCAAGGAGCTGGAGCAACCACCTCCTGTTGCGCTGGGCTCTCCAGTGACTGCCGAGTAAAAAGCTGTGTCCTCGCTGGGAATTCTCGGTAGAGTTTCCAGTTCTTAGTCACTTGAGTAAATTTCGCCCATTTCGGTAGTACAAATACAGCCATTGTAGATGTCGGAGATGTTCGTCGACAATCTTCAAAATGCTGTGCAATCTGCTCAGCTAACTCCCAGGGTGGGTTGATGAGCACCCTCTCTCATGTCAAGTCCCACTCTAGAATCGAGTCACTCGGCGAACAGTGAGGTAAGTCACCGTGCGAGTTTAGACCTTCATCATCATCACATCCCTCCAATGTGAAGTCGAACTGTGCATGCAGAGGGTCAAAGACTGAGTCAACCAGTTTCCAATCAATTGAACGTCTGGTTACAGGTTTACGACTCTGTCTCTGCTTAGTCTGACGACGACGACCTGCTACTAGAGTTGCATGTGTCGCGACTGTAGTCGATGGAGATGTCGAAGGTGTTTCGACGACCTCTGTCGCTAACAGTGTCTCAGAACGAACAGTAGATGTAGCCGGCTGCTCCAGTTCGCTAGTAAAACAGCCTTGCCACCATCATTGCTTCTTAGATTCTATCGGTGCATTGCCCTTCCGCTCCGGGCATTGGAACAGTCGGTGTCCCTTCTTGTGGCACTTGAAGCAAAGTCCTTCGTCCATGTGTCGCTTACGCTCCTCAGCTGTCATCGCATTTGCGAGTGTGTTAAAATCATCGCGGCCAGATGTTTGACCACGTCCACCATTGTTGCCGCCACCGCGTCCACGTCCGCGGCCACGACCATGGCCACTTCTATTACGTTTCCAGATGTTAGAGGCTTCCTCGAGAGGGTCCTCAAGGTTGCGCTTGCCTGTAGGCTGGGCAGATGGACCAGCAGCATACCTCGTATTGCTGAGTTCCGGCGAGTCTGTAACGACGTCATTCAAAAAGTTTTGCAGCTCCACCAGCGTAATCTTGTACCCCCTCTGAGCTCGGTGTGACTTCGCATGGTTCTTTAACGTAGAGTTCGCTAAGCCGTCAATAAAACGCACACACTGAACATCAGCTCACAGGGGCTGACGCGAACGACGTAAATAGTCGTTGTATTGCTTAGTGTAGAACGCGTAACTCATCGTGTTGCTCTGCGTAAAGCTGAACAAAGAGTTGATTGCGTCGTCCTTGATGATAGGAAGAAACGTCAAGTTGCGTAACTCCGTAACAAGCTCGTTGTACGTAGCTGGAATTCTAGGCTGAATTTTCCGGTTCAGCCACCACCCATTCAGATGTCCCGCGAACTGTGAAGTAACCCATATCACTGAGTCGTACGAATCAGGCGAAATCCCTAGCATGAGAAAACGCTGAGGCTGTGCTTCAAGCCAGTCCTCCAGTTCATTAGCGACACGACCACTCTGATACGGTGAATTAATTGCAGCCTTCCGCTGGGTCTCCGTGAGGGTGACAGGTAGTACAGCTAGGTTGTGTGTAGGCATCGGCATTCCCACTCGTAAATCTGTAGGCCCTTCACCAGTCAATCGGTTGATGTGTCCGCGAATCAGCAGCAGACAGGACCAGAGTCGACCGTCGTAAACCGGGAGTGCATGAAGAACTGTCTCGGGATAGACGTGTCGTCTTGTAGGACTGGAACGTGTTAAAGGACCGCTCGGAAAAAGAGTTCCCATTGAGTCACGTAGCCAAAGTGAAGTAACTCACTCTTGTGCTTCTCAACACGAAGTAACCCCTTTTGAGCGGGAGTAAGGGTCAGACCGTCAATACTGATTGTTTCCGGGACGACGTAAGTGCCATCCGGATTAACTGTCGACTATGCCAAAACAGCCTGCTCGACCTGAGCAGGTGTGCGTAAGTTGTTCGTAGCAAACAAGACAGGAATAGAAGCTGAGTACACGTAAACGAGCTGTCGTCCTTGAGGTAGCGTAACGATAATATGTTCACCACTCAACAGCGTTAAATCTTCCGGTGTCAGAATAAGACCGGTCTCCTCGTGTAACTCACGAACAGAAGCGTCGACGTGCTCTTCGTTAGGTAAGACAGAGCCAGCTGGGAACCAAGTTTTACCAGAACGAGGCTCGCGTTGTAATACCACCTTCAAGTCCGACGATTTAGTTCCTCCAACGTGAATTACCAACACCACGTAATGTTCAGGTCCTAGAGAAGCCATCTCAACACAATCAAGCAACTTCGAGCGAATCAATGAGCAACGAAAGCGTGCGTCGACCAAAGAGCTCCGAAACCAGTGTGGCGGTTAGCCTCTGAAAGCTAAACGCTAGCACAAATCTGTTCTTGTCGGTCTAGTTCTGTTGTTGCAAGATGGCAAAATGATGTTGCCGAGAGGCAATGGTTAAAGATGTTTCACTGTTGTACTTGAGCAGTAGATGTTGTAAGTGAACAAAGGAATTGTTAAAAGGTTCCATCACCTCCCTCTACTGCACTGGGCTTAAATAGGTTCCTGCCCAGATTACTTACGCCTGCAAGCTACGCTTACGTGTCAGGCGTTGTGGCTGTCTAACCGTCGTCATCTGTCCTCGAGACGCGGCCTGCCTAGCATTGGGTTTCACGACGCGGCTCATTCTGCATCGAAGAGCACGTTCTGGCGCGTCATCTGGCTGGTTAGATTGATTATGCATATTTGTACGTACCGGGAGGTACTGGTCGTACTGTAGCATCAACACCATTACATTATTGCAGTAGCAACGTACCCACGAGTATACGTCCATCATGTGGAAAAGCACGAATTGGTATCCGTAACGAGTACCTGTACAATGTCCTGCAATGTACTGTTGCATGATTGTACTCGTCACACCAATTGCTAGAGAAGCTAAAGAAATGCCAAGAGCGACGGATGGTGCAAGCGCGGGTTTGGATTCCACAAACGCGATATGGATGGTGCGAAGAAGTTTACCGGTGGCAAGCTTGAGAATCCAGAAACCCGGGCCATCATCGGAGTACCCAATTAACATGCAGCGAAGTGCTTTGAGTACTTGTAGTGGTCTTCGATGCGGAGGTAGGCCGTACATCCAAAGACCATGACATGAGCAAGGTCAGTGGGGACGCCATGGAGGATAGTATAAGGGACACCGCCAGAACCCCAAGATGCGGCATGCGTGGGCAAGTGGTTGCGGAGGTAGACAGCCGTGCGCATAGCGAGGCCTCAATACTTGGTGGGACAGTTGACATGCTAAACCATTGCGGTGGCGGAGTCTCCGAGGGTAGCTCACTGTCGCTCCATCTTAGCGAGCTGGCTGTGCTGTGTGTACGGTGCCGTAAATTGAGCGGTGTAGCCAAAAGCAGAGACCGTCGTGCGGCAAGCAACATCAAGGTACTTCGGGTCGCAATCGAACTTGATAGTGAGTCTTAAGGCACAATCAAGGCGCACGCGCGAGTGCAAGTTCATGATGTATGTCAAAAGGGAAGAAATAGTGGGAACAAGTGCTTTCTTGCATGGGAGTACAAGCAAAGAAGCTAGATATAATTTTAAAAGTGAGCAATTACACAAATGAGGTATTTGTCCCCTCGGGCCGGTATCCTTGGGTGGGCCGAAGATGGCAAAGTTGAATGCATGGAAGCAAGCAGTCGCCTTACTGCATGGCTGAGTTCTGACAACGGCATGCTGCAATTTGGCTAGAATGCATGGTTCATATGACAAGAGGGGAACATGATTGTCGTACTTTGCTCCGGTAATATCCGCGCTCCGGAGAACGATAGTCATGATGTCCCTGCCAAGGTAGCCAAGTTCATTATGCCGCCGACTATTGTCAGTAGATGTGGGGCCATCACCTTTATAAGCAAGGAGGAGAGTAAACTCACCGGGAAGGGTATGAAAATGAGGGAGGTTAATGTGCACGACGAGGATGATGCTCCCATGTGGATCGGTGGCGGTAGGTTGCCCGATGGCATGGTAGTGGAAGCTGACGTTATGCCGTTTCCGGTGATACGCGAGAGAGATAATATTTTGGGGCTCCGCGCTTGGACATGTTAGGCGCGTAGGCGGCCAAAATGTGGAGCTGGCGAGTGTGGCCATCTTGGTAGGCAAGGTGTAACTCGACGAGTCCGTAATAGTGGATGTTAACGTCGATGTCGTTGACGTGGATGGAGTTGCGTAACCCGACAACGCTTCCCGCGATGAAGGCGTAACGGTGGGCCTCCATAATGATGTTGGCACTAGCGTCAAAAAAGCGAAACGCAGTTGGCGCTTGCGACACCAAGGCATTTTACGGCGTGGGGGGAGCCCATGGGTAACTCCGTTTCGAGAGAAGAGTGACTAGAGGTACAATCGGTGCACGGTCCATCATGGTCGGATTGGGAGGCATCTGTGTCATGTGCATGGAGTCCTTATCGAGAAGTTCCCGGAGGTCAGATTGCTCAGTGGAGGGGGACATCGATGGTAAGGTTGACGGGCAGGATTTCCCGAGGTAGATGTCATTACGAATTGATTGGAGAACCCGTACGATGCCCGAGATTTGTAACTCAGTGTCCCCGTCGGTGTCATTCGCGTGGTAAATGCTCGGAAGGAGGGCCACGAGGCCTCCATTATTGGAGGCGGAGAGTAGAAAACGCTGGAAAGCCACAAGCCAAAGGGGTGTTGGTTGCCAACACGAAGTGGGTGTCCATGTGCGGCCGCAATATGTTGCGACGTGTTCGGGGCCATTCAACCCATTCGCGAAGTGGGGCTTGGGCTTTGGCGATGGGAATTTAGAGAGACGAGTGTGTCTTGAAGACGACAGTCGTTGATGTAGAGGCCTTTGATGGTTTATCGATGGTCATGGTCACCCCAATTTGTAGGAAACCCGCGGGCGATGAGGGTTGCACATGGCGGAAATGTCAAGCGGATGCCACGGATGAGGTGGCGAAGGTGGTCCCCGAGCATGTAGGTAGCATGTGCCTCATCGGCCGAGGGGGGGAGGGGGGCCGTATTCATCACGGAAACCGTCGGCCATACTGAAAGAGGGTGCCCCATCAAGATCAAAGAAAGACATGAATCATGACCACGCTGATACAACAACCCGCCGGGAAGTACCACATTTGAGTTGGGCCCGCCGGCGACGCAGAGGCGGCGCGCCCGGAAGGGGGTGCGCTCGCATGCCCGTCGGCACACCTACCTTTGCCTCCACCCGGTGGGCGTTGGTTACCATGTAGCCGTGCTAGGTTTGGCACGGTAGGGGGCTAAACGAGGTACCGGCAGGTGCGATATGCGTGATCAACAATTGTCGGGAAGTCATATACAAAGGGTTTTGGAAAACATGATGTCTGTACTCCAACACTAAGATCCCACGCAACCAGACATCCGACATATTTTTCGCGACTGAATACTCACAAATCCTCTCTAGATAAGGAGGCGGGGGCGATGCATATGATTGTTTTTTTGCGAGAAGGGTACGGACGGATCAACGGTGGGATACGGGTGTTGGTACATGAGGCGGACAACCGGGAAGCAGTGCCAAGGAAGCAAGGCGCTCGCTCGATGTCGACAAGCGCTCATGAGGTCGCGCATACCCATCCAATGGGTTGTTCTCGACATCGGCAGCGAGGAGTATAGCCGCGGCGAGAAGAGCGGCATGGTCTAGCGGCGCTGAGAGCATAACGGCCGCCGCCAAAAAAACCCGAACGGAGTGTTTTGGTTCAAACTTCCTTACCCGGCACCTTTTGAGGTCTGAGCCCCAATCCTACCTTCCTACCTCTCGTCGGTACCAACCATCGACGGTAAGATGCCTCACGCGGTGTGCTAGGGTTATCGCGTGTGCACACCACCCACGGCATCCCCCTTGCCGCGTAGACCACAAGGGGATGGTACGAGCAGTAGTGTCCGGATATGCCGGTGATGGAAACAGTTGGCGGCTCACCGGGACATGACAAACGCGACGGGAGGAGCGACATCCTGCAACCATGGTTTTCTCCCCCGTGCTCCGAAGGGAGGGGGAAGCCTAGGGTAGGAGGCGAGCTGCGACGAAAAGAGCGGCTATAATCTCGGACGAGGGTGTGTGTGGATCGAGTCGGGGCCTACGACAAGCTTAACATGGGTTTTTTCGCTTACCTTCCCCCCTCAGCTCCGGTACGACCGGAGTCACACATGAGCCCCGGTTTGTAGCCCAACTCGACCCACGACACACGTTGACGCGCTAGGATAATCCACACCCTCGAGCGGCGAGAGCGAGCCGCGCGTAGTGGAGATAGCGACATAGTATTTTTCATGTTTTATCGTACCGATATACTATATATGTCCATGTATGATTTATATTATGTTGTTACTGCCGAGGGAGAGGGATGGATAAGGAGACTCCCGGCGAAAAAGCCTATCCTTTAGACCTAGATGGCAGCATTGGGAACGTCCAACGACATTAGCCAATTTATCGGTACTTGTTGCGAAAGTTCTCTAATTTCACATTGGAGTGGGACACGGAGGGTTGTCCGGGAGGGGCATTGCGTGGTGGGTTGCCACGCCCCCCACGTCCCGAGTCTCCACCCCGTCCAAGAGGCCCGCGACCCCGGCCGGGGAGTAAAAGGGTGTGGAGCGTACTCTTGTTATTGGTACTCTTGGTGCTGCATTTTCTGCATCTATAGTAGTTGATGGAACGGCTGCAAAGGGAGTGGGCAATTTTGATGCCAATGAAGTTTGTCTGCCATGGGCATGCCGGCCTCAATGCCATAGCGGCAAGGGGGGGTGTGCGCTTAAGAGGTGAGCTGTTAGCACGTGCCGCCAACGCTACTTCAGCAAGCGCTTTGATGGCCCGGGGATCATGCATACAATGGCGATGACCATTATGGCAGTTTGCCTTCTCAAAGCTAATCGCATTAACAAATCAGTGCGATTCTGCTTGCTGCTGTTGTCTCTGCAGGTGGAAGTGCATATGGAGAGAGAGATGCGAAGAAAACGTTGTTTAGTGTTTCCTAGTAGATTGCAATCCAAGAAGGGAATTGTTAAAATGTTATGTCACCTCCCTCTCATGCACTAGGCCTAAATAGCTTTTGTCTAGCTAGCTTGCACATGCTTTTGCTTGGTCTACGTGCCAGGTGGTGGGGCTCTCCAACCGTTGCCAAAAGACTAGATACGCGGCTCGTTTATCATTGGAAACATCGTTTAGCATTGGGAACCTCGTCTAGCGCGTCGTCTTGCAAGTTAGATTTACGGGGGCGGACATGTACGTACCGGGAGGTACGGGTAGTATAATGCGCATCAATACGCTCGTTTAATTCCGGTAGCGACGTACCCTCGATGTACATACGTCCTTCCGATAGAAAAGCAGGAATTGGAATTAGTTACGATGTCTTGTAATATATTGTTGCATGAATGTACTCGTCGCACTCGTACCCTCCCCCTCTTGACAAATTTTGAGGACAACCGTGAGAGTGACTTCCGTGGTCTAGGCTCCTTTACTGAAGCATATACTAGGGCTCAAGAATGCGAGCGAGGTAAGCGTGCATAATGTCCATGTACGCTTGAGTGTTGGCAAGTTCTTGCCATTGGGGCGTCTCCAAAAAGTATTGTAAAGCACTGGTTTGGTGCGCCTCGTTCAGCCGGTGCCGGACATAAGGAATGTCATCATCACTGAAGTGCGTCACAAAGAGCAAATATTTGCCTCGGCGACGAGGTAACGACTCCATGCACACAACAACGATTTGAGAGACATCGAACTCATCGTCGTCTCATTCTCGAGCAAAAACCGGAACGGCTGGACGCAAATGTAGAGCAAGGTCGTTGATTGTTGACGTGAAACATTGGGTGTATGCGTATTGTGGTTGGCAATTTCAATGTGTAACGCTGTTTCCCAATGCGTTCTCAATCTGTTTTCCATTGTAAAAGGTCCAAGCTCTCGACTGCACAGCTTCGTGTTTGGCTACCCACATAAGAAGAGGTTTGTGTAACATTGGTCACCTTGTCTCCTCGAATCAAGTGTGGGGCTATCGACAGTTCCGAACGAGCTTGCATTTCATTGGTGGACGTTTGGTTGATAAGGTCGGGTGTGCCGAATTGATATTTTTGTATGTGGTCGGGTGTGAGGGGGGTTTTAAAGTTGAGCTTGCGTGTCGTGTGGTGTGTGTGGGGGTGGGTATGGGGTGGGCGGGAGGTGGGCTATGAGAGAGAAGGGGGCAGGAATAACGATGTGGATTGCATAGTGGTCAGTGAAGTGTGAGGGGGAGGGGAAGACCGAGCAAGAGGACGGTGGAAGGACGAGAGGAGATGGTGGCGTGGTGAGCCAGTGGTCGAGGCAGCCCCCGCTGCGGGGAAAGGTAGGGATGGGGGGATGGAGGGGATGGAGGTGGGATTCGAGTAGTGAGGTGAAGGCGGAGTTACCGGTATCTGTTGTGGTGGTCGACTGAAAGTCCCCTCCCCAGAGGATACGGTGGTTCGGATGGTCGTCCGCCAGGCGGAGGCCCCACGCTGCAACTTCAGCGTATAAGCGAGTCAGTTGAGTGGTGTGGAGCTGGGGCATGTATGCTCCGAGGAGTAGGTAAGGGGTGCCTGAGTGTGGGACGAGGGTTAGGCTAACGATGCGGGGGATGAGGTGAGGGGGTGGGGTAAGGACATGGGCTGACTGGAACGAGGCTCTGCGGACCGCGAAGAGAACGCATGCGTTGGGTAGGGGCACAGGCGAGTAGTATGATCGAGAGCTTTTGAGGAGGTAGTGGGGGAGGGCGATACGCCAGAGGGATTTATGGGTGGCGTGTTTCGTTTCGGTGAGGATGAGGACGTCAGGGTGATGGGTGGTGGTGAGGTGATCGACATCCATCATGGATGTGTGGAGGCCGCGGGTGTTGAGGGTGTTGAGGTGGAGTGGTTGGGCGGTGTGGTTTTTGAGGGTGGGGGAGGGGAGGGAGGCAAGGGGGTTGGGAGGGGCGTCGGGGGGGCAGTTTTCGGGGGGGAGTGGGAGGGGAGGGAGGGGGGGTTGGTGGAGGGAGGGAGGGATGATGGGGAGGGTCCGATGGGGTGTGAGGGCGGAGGGGAGGGGGGAGGTTGATGGGGTTGGAGGGTGCTAAGGAGCTGGGAGCGTCCGACCGGGAGGGGGGTTGGAGCGAAAGGTGTGGTACCACAAGAGTGCATGTAGGGAGTAGACAGTGGTCCGGGGATCGAAGTAAGGGGGGGCTGTATGCTTGGTCGGCGGGTGCTGTGAGAATAAAGTAGGTGTGGAGGAGGACGTGGGTTCCGCAAGACCATGCGTGAGATGTGCCATTCTGTCGAGGAGGGTTGAGGGGGCGAAGGGTGCCGACGAGGGGGGGGGGGGGGGGGGGAGTTCCAAGAAGCGAGGAGTGAGAGTGAGCGAGTGAGTAGGGATGGTGGAGGAGGGTGGTGGAGTGAGTCTATCCATGTGGCTGAGGTTTCTGTTAGGTGGAGGAGAACAAAGTGGGAATGTTGCCAGGTAAGGACTAAGAGAGAGTTGTGGGGTGTGCCCGGGCGTGAGGGTGTGCCTCTGTTGGAGAGGTTAGTTCACTGGCTGGTGTATTGCTTATGGTTATGGAAGTTATAGACCTCATTATTTGTGATAACAATGTAGGAGTTGTTGGTGTTAGAGTTAAGTTTGGATAGGGAGGTAGCAATGCAGTAGAGGTTGGAGAGGTCTTGGTAGTGACCCCATTGGAAGGAAAGGATAGCTAAGGAGTCGAGGTGGCCGATAGGGGTGGGGAGGCCGCTTTCAAGATTAAGGTCAAACACATAATTGTGTAGTTTGATGGTGCATGTATTGGGGTTGAAGTGAGTCGGGAGGGAGGCCCTGTTAGAGTTAGTTACAAGGTGAGGACGGATGTCATGGGGAGGGTTTGGGTAGTGGGATTGGGGTCGAACCTCCGGGCCGGGTGGCCCTTATGTGGTGGAGTTAAGGACGGGGGTTGGCCTCCTATGCCGAGGGGGAGTCAGATGGGAGGATGGGAGGTCCAGAGGAGGGTAGGCGCTCTGTCATATCCTAGCCAATTTAGCTAAGTGCTAGTATCTGACATTATTTATTTCCTCTAAATAGTACCTGTATCTTAGCGATATTTGGTGACTCTTTTATTGTCATCACCGCAGTATCACTGTATCGCCGTATTTTCCCTAGACAGTACAGAGTTACTAGCATTATCTCTTCTAGATAGTTCGTCTCTAGATAGTTCTAAGAGCTTGTGCGACAAGGTTAGATAAACGGTACATATAATCTCGGATAATCTGTATCTCTAGTTATAGTTTGGTTTAGTTAGCAGACAACACAAGCTACATGTTCTAAGGTTGTTTCTTGAACACCTGAGGCGTGGATATATAAGACGGGGACTTACTGGCCGAGGGGAAGACCAAGACCGGTACATGCCGGATTTACACCCCACCCAGATTGTAAGAAACCTAGTTCCTAAGACAATCTTACTAATTCTCTCTACGATGTATAATTAGATCCAGAGATTAGGTTCTACTATTAGTCTAAGGTTGCCAACGTAGCCTAACCAAAGTAGCACCTCACACGTGGTTTCGGAGCCTCAAAACAACTAGACGAGACGAAGATGTCTAACCGACCATGAGAGAGACTACCAGAGGAAGTCGATGGTCGAGCAAAGGGGGCGCCTTCTGGGCCGACACATCCGACGTCGACAGATGATGGAAGACATGCAGTGCGAGAAGGGCCGAGTCCCACGATGGAGCCTATGTCGGTGCACGTCACCGAGATGCTACAACGTCTAAGTAACCGAGTTGACACTTTTTCGATTGAGCTATCTCAATAGCGTGACCACATCGACAACGGTTTCAGACATTTTGAAGGACGGGTGAACAGAAGCCGACAGACGGAAAATTTTCTTCGAGGAGAACAATTGAGATCGGAGAGGACGCGAGAGATGCCGAGCATGATGCCGAACGACGTCAAACCAGCCAAGATCAAAAGTATCGCTACGAATAACACCGATGAGCTGAGAAACTGGTTCCGACATGCACGAGGGTATCTACGGTATCACAACGTTAACCCTGAAGAACATAGAGGAGTGTACTGGGTATCTGGCTTTTTGGAAGGCCCACTATCGAAGTGGTGGTACTCCCAAGTTGCGCAGATTGGAGATGAAGTCGGTGGAGGATTTTCGGAGTTTCTGAGATGGAGAAATATTTAATTCAGGTATTCTGCGGAAGAACACCGGCGGAACAAGCGAGATTGAATTTGGACAAGGCGCGACAGAAAACCACGGTCATGAAGTATGCGAACTATTTTCGAGAACAATTATTGGAGCTTCCTCACCGTTATGGAGAAGATAACGTACATGATTTTCAGCGCGGTCTAAGACCCTCGATTCATAAGGAGGTTGCCCTGAAAAACCCTAAGACCCTACACGAGGCGATTCAAGCGGCCCTGCGAGCGGAGGCATCGGAGACCAAGATCGAGACAACCCAACGCTCGACAGGCCGGCTGAACGCCATCGAAGAAGACACCGACTTTTCGGAGGCAGGGGAGGAGGTCGACAGTGAGTCGGAGGAAGATTCGCATGGCGCGACCGATGAGAAGCCGCGGGAGTTGTACGAGATTCGACGCCTCACCCAAGAGGAGGTCGACATATTTAAGAAGGAGGGCAAGTGCTTCATGTGCCACAAGAAGGGGCACATCGCTATCGAATGCCCAGACAAAAAGGAACAAGAAGAACGAAAGAACGAGGAAACCCCGGCCGGGAAAGTGAGACATGAGTCGGCAGCTCGCGGCAAGGTGCAGGATGAGGTTTTGTCTCCTACAGCGACTCAAGAAGAGACCAAGACAAAAAAAGTACGAAACCCGTTACCTCAAACGACATTGATGCCAGTCTTTAGGAGCAAGGACTGAATAGGGAGTATTTCCTAAAGTACTCTCAGGCCTACGGACCTTTGGACTTAGATGGAGCTAGCGATAATGACGGCCTTAATTCTCAAGTGGCGGAGGATCTTTGCTGTCCGGCGAGCCCATTTCACGAGAGAGATGTACAAAAGTACCGGAGAATTTGGCTAAATGCGCCATTTAACGAATTAGAAGATTTTTTGGGCCATTATTTGCGGAGTAAACTGCTCCATCCCCACCTGAGAGCGGTTATAGTGGTTCCAAAATGGAGGGCAAAACCATGATTCAAGCTGCTGCGAAATTCCCGACATGTGGACGAGCTGGCGGCGTCAGAACATGTGTTTACCGGCCCTACGAATGATGGAATAGAAGACATAAGGCAAGATGTTGGACCGACAAGATGGACGACGCAAGTTTACGTCGACGACACCGATCGAGTTCGATTTCTGCCCCAAAACCTACATAACCTCCCGAAGACCTACTGGACTCACTCGATGACTCTTGTTACCGATGGGCGACGAGTGTTACTAGCAAAAGAGGATACTGGCATGGTATGGTTTCTTGGTGGCAAACATGAGATTGAAGACACAACCCCGGAATGCATAGCAGTGCGAGCTCTTACGGAGACAATTGGATTTAAGGTGAGCGAAACAAATTTACGCCTTTTAGGAACGGAGACTTCCGGATAGAATAAGCGCTACGTGTATATCGCTCGCGTTCGACCCGGATCGATGCCGAACGCTACGTCAACTTCTCGGGCTGTATGGACTACCAGGAAGGAATTAATTTCGGCACGGCGTACGGGTTATC
Source organism: Tetraselmis chui (assembly GCA_026401115.1). Classification (NCBI taxonomy): domain Eukaryota; kingdom Viridiplantae; phylum Chlorophyta; class Chlorodendrophyceae; order Chlorodendrales; family Chlorodendraceae; genus Tetraselmis; species Tetraselmis chui. Next base: position 28,742 of record JAPMLY010001246.1, read on the forward strand.
TAGTTCGTGGAGATCAGTAATTCCCTCTTCGTTACGAGACTTTTGGAAAACCGATGGACGAGTGGATGAACAAAAACGTCCGTCTAGAGGACAATGTTCTTGCGACGCTACACGTATCCACAACCGAGTCTGGAACAAGTATGTTGTGCTGGAAGGCACCTTACGTGGACATCGATGCCGTATTTTGGTTGACTCTGGCGCTTCGGAAAATTTCGGCAAGGCTGAGTGGGTACGGGAGCATGACATTCCGACGGTTTTTGGAGAGAAATACCGGATAAAATTGGCGGATGGTAGTACAACTACGACTCGCCCGCGACTACGGAATGAAGTGCTTACAGTAGGGACCCTGGACATACGTTTGGACGCGATTATGACAGAACTGGATAAATTCGACATCATCCTCGGTCAACCTTGGTTACAAGCCGTCAACCCGGATATAGATTGGTCTACTAAATCGATTCGCGACCGGAAAACTGGTGAAGCTATGGTGTCCGGCGACGAGTATACCGTACATGTGGCAGTACATCACTTGGAGGCGGATGCGATGGCAAAGCTGCTTAGGCAAAAACCAGCAAACCTCTTTGTGATTGGACTACGAGAAGTACAAGACGCGGTCGACGACATCAATACCGATCAACAACCCAAGTGGACGACTTCGTTACGAGATTCCCTGAACGAGTTTACGGACATGATTAAGGAGCCTGACGGTCTACCACCAACGCGCGAGTGCGACTTCGAGATTAACTTGGAGTGCGATGAACCACCTCAGGAGCGAACGTACCGTATGTCACCGGCAGAACTCCGAAAGGTTGAGGTACATTTACAAGACTTACTCGCAGAAGGTTGGATTCGTCCGTCTAAATCTCCGTACGGTGCCCCGATTTTATTTGTACGCAAGAAGGATGGTACCATGCGTATGTGCGTAGATTATCGGAAACTCAACGACCTTACGAGGAAAGACCGTACACCGATACCCCGGATTGATGAATTACTCGACTCGCTATATGGGGCTCATTATTTCAGTAAGATGGACATGTATAAGGGCTATCACCAAGTTCGAGTTAAGGAGCGCGACATACATAAGACAGCATTCAGAACTCATTACGGATTGTTTAACTACTGCGTTCTACCCTTTGGACTGTGTAACGCCCTAGTTGGATTCCAAGCGATGATGAATCGAGTTTTGGCCCCGTATCTTGGCAAGTTCTGCGTGGTATATCTGGACGACGTGCTGATCTATAGTAAGACGGCCGATGAATACCTCGAGCATATTCGACCCGTGTTACGAGAGCTGCAGCGACATCAGTTGCATATCAAACTCTCCAAGTGTTACCTCGGACGATCGAGCGTCAACTTCCTGGGACATGTGGTGGAAGCTAGACAGATCCGAATGGACCCCGATAAAGTGGAGGCAGTACAAAATTGGCCCCGGCCGAAATCTGTGACATAAGTACGTGGATTTTGGGGACTTGCTGCATATTGCCGGAGGTTTATCAACCAATTCGCAACCCTAGCAACCCCAATAACGGATATGACCAGGAAGACACCGGAATTTCGCTGGACCCCTCAAGCCGAGTCAACATTCGAGCAAATTAAAGAAGCGATGGTACGTGCACCAGTCCTGGTAGTTCCTGACACTTCTCCTAATGCAAGGTACACTATGTACATCGCACGGATGCTTCCGGATTTGCAGTAGGAGCTCTGTTGTTACAAGACCAAGGTATTGGATTACAACATGTTGCGTACCATGCTCGAAAGATGAACAAGCATGAGGTACACTACCATGTCCACGAACAAGAGCTACTGGCAGTTCGCGACGCTCTACGGAAATTCCGTTGCTACTTAGATGACGCGACGGGATTTACGGTAATTACAGACCACGACACGTTGCGACACTTTTTTCGGCAGCGCGATTTGTCTACTCGACAGGTGCGATGGCTTCAAGTTTTAGCGCCCTATTAGCGACAGATGGATATCGTGTACAAGAAGGGAGCAGTCAACCATGCATACGCTCTGTCTCGCCGACCTGACCTGAAGGACTCACTACAGAAGTTGCAGCTGTTACGCGATTGGACCAACGACGAAGCAGAATGCGAGTTACACGCGCAAATTTTTTCCTTGGAATCACGGTTAGATCCTGACTCTAGACTTCATGCGGAAATCAAAAACGCTTATGACTCGGATATCTCTTATGCTTACCCGGAAATCTTTGCCTACCTGGCTGGTACGTCAATCAAATGGACTCTTGTACGCCTACGGGATACGATTGTATATGCCGAACGTCTCTACATTACGATCAAGAATATTGTACGAACTACACGACGCACCGACCGCGGGACATCATGTTGTTATCAGACTATTGGCAAGAGTGACCCGAACGTTTTGGTGGCCTATAATGAAGCGGACATTACAACACTATGTACGCAGTTGTGTCACATGCCAACGTAACAAGGCAGCGCGACACAAGCCTTATGGACTCCTTCAATCGTTCGAGGCACCGACCATGCCCTTTGAGCACGTATCGCTTGACCTGATTACGGACCTTCTTGAGTGCGATGGGTATGATGTTGTTGTGGTATTCGTCTGTATGCTTACAAAACGGACGATTGTCGAGCCAATTACGAAAACGATTACAGCGGAGCAATTAGCGAAAGTTATACACCGCGCTGTTTTCCGGCATTTTGGCTTACCACGGAAATTAATATTCGATCGAGATCCCCGGTTTATGATTGACTTCTTCCAAACCCTATTTAGGGCCGTTGGCACCAAGCTTAATATTTCTACGAGCTATCATCCTCAGACATATGGCCAAACTGAACGAGTAAATCAGACATGGGAGCAAGTCATACGATGCTACGTGCACCCCTTGCACGACGACTGGGCTCGACACCTTACCAACGTGGAGTTTGCGATCAACGCAGCGGTTTCTACGTCGACGACTATGTCTCCATTTAAGGCGACGCTGGTATTCGAACCGACATCTCCAATGACGGCTACATGTGAAGATAACGAGCCTAGCCGTACTTTACTGGAGCAAGTAAAGATTCTGGTCGGGATGCAAAGATTTTCCCACGACTGCGTCAAAGCAGCCCAAGCACATATGCAAGATGTTGTAAATCGGCACCGCTTACCATTACCTTTTACTGTTGGCGACAAAGTTAACCTCAAGGCGACGAATATACGATTTGTACAACAGCCATGTTCTAAATTACGCGACCGCTACATTGGACCGTTTCTCATTACGGAGGAAGTTTCCCCGGTTGCATTTCGGCTTAAGCTACCCCCTGGAGTACGGATTCACGATGTTGTACACGCCAGTCTACTGGAAAAATGGAATTGAGAACAGGCCGACAATGCGCAGCCAATTCCGATTGTGCACGATGCGAAGCGAATTGAAGTCGACCAAATACTCTATGTGGCTTTTAACTCCTACGGCAAGGGACTTTTGTTCAAAGTTCGTTGGGCAGCATCGTTCAACGTACCTAGCGAGGACACTTGGGAGCCCATGCGAGCAGTCAACCACTTAAATATCTTTCCGAATTTCGTCGAACGGATGTTTATCGAGAATTTTCTGGGACCCCTGACTTTGTCAGATTTCGCAACCGCTAGCCTGCAAGAATATGGTGCTTAAGGAGGGGAGAGTGTCATATCCTAGCCCATTTAGCTTCAGTGTTAGTATCTGACATTATTTATTTCCTCAAAATAGTACCTGTATCTAAGCGATATTCAGTGACTCTTTTATTGTCATCACGGTAGTACCACTGTATCGCCGTATTTTCCCTGGACAATACAAAGTTGCTAGCAGTATCTCTTCTAGATAGTTCGTCTCTAGATAGTTCTAAGAGCTTGTGCGACAAGGTTACATAAACGGTACAAATAATCTCGGACAATCTGTATCGCTAGTAATAGTTTGGTTTAGTTAGCAGACAACACAAGCTACATGTTCTAAGGCTGTTTCTAGAACACCTGAGGCGTGGATATATAAGACGGGGACTTACTGGGCCGAGGGAGAGACCCAGACCGGTACATACCAGATATACGCCACACCCAGATTGTAAGAAACCTAGTTCCTAAGACAATCTTACTAATTCTCTCTACGTTGTATAATTAGATTTATAGATTAGGTTCTACTATTAGTCTAAGGCTGCCAACTTAGCCTAACCAAAGTAGCACCTCACACGCTCCGCGTCGGGGTTTGCTGCGGCTTGGTCTTCGTCCAGCAGGTCATCCATGTCGAAGTCCGAGTATACGGGGGAGGAGGCGGGCAGAGGGAGGTGGGAGGGGTGGGTGGTGAGTGTGGGGTTGGGAGCGCGGAGGTGGCTGGGGGTGGGGGTGGGTTGAGGTGAGGAGGTAGGTATGTTGTGGGTGCGTGTAGTGATGGAATGGGGGGGGGGCGGTGGGTAGGTTTGGGAGTGGTCTTCCTGTGGGTTGGACGGGCGTGTTTTGTGACGCCTAGCTTGGGGGCGGGTTTGAGGGCGGGGTCAGTCGGGGGTCGGGATTTGGGGGAGGAATCCATGGGGTCGGTGGGGGGAGGTGAGGGGGAGAAGAGGCGGAGGGGGGGGTGGGGTCGGGGTGGTGGTGGTGCCGATGGGCTGGGGGGAGAGTGTATGATGTGGGGGAGTGGAGACTGGAGCCGGGTGGGAGGGAGCGGTGGCGGGTTGTGTGAGGGGGATGGAGGAGGGGTCCATGGGGTCAAGTGTGTCTTCGAGGATGGTGGGTAGGGAGGTGGGGGGAGGGGGATGGTCTGTGGATTGGCGAGGAGGTCTGTAGGCTGCGAGAGGGATGGGTTGGAGGGTGGGGGAGGGAGGGGGAGCGTCGTTTTCTGGAGGTGCGTGGGTTGTGGGAAGTGGAGGAGGGGGGTGGGGTAAGGGAGGGGGCGAGTTGGATGTCGGGGAGGGAGTCGATGTCGAGGGGGGCATCTTCGGCAGTGTCAAGCAGGGAGCCATCCGCGGGTTCTTGTTGCCATGTCTCGTAGGTGTTGGAGGTCTGCAGTTGGCGAGTCCAATCGAGGAGAAGAGATGGGGGGTTGCGAAGGAGGGATTTGTTTTTTTGTGAGGGTGAGCTGAGGGGGGGGTGGGGTGGTGGTGAGGATAGGGTCCGTGATGCGGGACCTACCGAAGGTGGAGTAATGGTGGGGTGTGATGTAGAGGGAGCATGTAGTGCGTGTGAGAGTGCCTCGGTGAATGTAGGTGTGGCGGAGGGGAATGGTGGCGGTGCCGTTGGTGGAGATGAGGATGAAGTACATGACGTTGGTGAGTGAGATTTGGATGATGGTGGCGATGTGGGGGGAGGGGGAGGGGTGGGAGCGGAAGTATGAGCCGTCGGGAATTTTTTTAGGGAGGTGTGGTGCGTGATGTCAAAGGTGGATGACGAGGGGCTGTCTGGATGTGTGTGAATTTGTGCGTATTCGTTTGCTGTTTGACGGAGTAGTGTGGATAGCCAGTGTGAGGGAGGGATGGAGCCATTAGGCATGGGGCAGGGGAAGGGCAGTGGGTGGGGGGATTGGATGAGGACTATGGTAAGGCATCCCCTCGGCCGTTAGGGCCAACCCCCGTCCCTAACTCCACCATAGACGGGCCAACAGGCCCGGAGGTTCGACCCCCTACCCCCCTCCCACGCCCTTCCCACGACATACGTAATCACGGTGTAACCAACCCACTCAGGGCCTCACTTCCGTCACACTTCAAACCCGACACCTGCACCATTAAACTTCACAACTACATGTTTGACCTTAACCTTGAAAACGGCCTCCCCACCCCTATCGGCCACCTCGACTCCTCGGCAATGCTCTCCTTCCAATGGGGACACTACCAGGACCTCTCCAATCTCTAATGCATTGCCACCTCACTTACCAAACTCCACTCTAACTCCTACAACAAATACATTGTTATCACAAACACCGAGGTAGACACCTTCCACAACCATCACATATACCCCAGCCAGTGGACCAACCTCTCAAACAGAGGCGTACCCCCGCGCCCGGGCACACCCCACAACTCCCTCCTTGTCCTCACCTGGCAGCACTCCCACTTCGGCCTCCTTCACGTGACACACAACTCTGCCACTTGGGTGGACTCACTCCACCACCCCCCCCCCCACCGTCCCTACTCACCCGCTCCCTCTCACTCCTCGCCTCCTGGAACTCGTCTCCCTCCCCCCAACTCCTCACTCCTCGCCTTCTCAACCCCCCTCGACAGCACGACACGCCTCGCGCGTGGTCCTGTGGAACCCACGTCCTCCTTCACACATACTTTATACTCACGGCACCTGCTGACCATGCTTACGACCCCCCTCATTTCGACCCCAGACACACAGTCTACTCCCTTCACACCCTTCTGTGGCACCACGTCTTCCGCTCCACCCCCCTCCCTGTCGGACGCTCCCAACTCCTTAACACCCTCCATCCTCATCAGCCCTCTTTCTCTCCCGAGCCTCCACACCCCCCCCAACCCTCCTCATCAACCCCTCCTCTTACTCATTCCCTCCCCCCCCCTCCCCCGCCAACCCATCCTCCCCCACAACCATTCCCACATCACACCCCCAAACCCGCCCCACCCCCTCACCTCCCCCACCCCCCCCCACCACGCCGCAAAACTCGCCCTCCCGCGAACCCCCCCAACCCCCCCAACCCTCACCCCTCACCAATCCTCCCACACCACCTCCCACAACCTCTACACCTCATCAACCTCAACACCAGGGGCCTACACACATCCATCATGGACGTGGAACACCTCGCCACCACCCACCACCCTGATGTCCGCATCCTCACGGAAACTAACCACGCCACCCACAAATCCCGGTGGCGTGTCGCCCTTCCCCAATACCTCCTCAAAAGCTCACGACCCTGCTACTCATCTGTGCCACTACCCTACGCAGGCGTTCTCTTCGCGGTCCGCAGGGAGTCGTTCCACTCTGCCACTGTCCTTACCCCACCCTCCCACCTCATCCCACATATCGCAGGACTAAAACTCGTCCCTCACTCAGGCGACCCTTACCTCCTCCTCGGAGCCTACATGCCACAGCTCCACAGCACCCAACTAACCCACCTATACGCGGAGGTCGCGGCATGGGGCCTCCGCTTGACGGACGACTACCCAACTCACCGTGTCCTCTGGGGCGGCGACTTCCAAACGACCACCACACAAGGTACATGCAACCCCGCCCTCACCTCCCTACTCGAATACCACCTCCGACCACTCCACCCCCCCCCTCCCCACCTTCCCCCGTAGCGGAGGCTGCCTTGACCACTGGCTCACCCCTCCTCCCTCCCCCCTCAGCCTCAACCCGCCTGCATGCTCGATTTTTACCTCTCCCTCACACTTTTCCGACCACTCGGCATAACACCTAGTTATTCCTGCCCCCTCCTCCGTAATCGCTCGTCCACCCTCGGCCCACAACCCACCTCACACACACCACACCACCCGCAAACTCACCTTCAAACTCCCACTACAACCGCACCACATTAAATCATATCAACATAGCACACCCTCCCTTCTCAACCACACGGCCTCCCTCCACGCCGAAATTTTCAATACAACCCCCTCCACGGCCTCTCCCGATACCTTCGACACCCTAGCCTCGAAATTTACCGCACTACTCTCCCAACATATGGACCACGCAGCCACCATATGGCCCCTCCTACCCCCGAAGAAACCCCGCCCCACTACCTCGTCCATTAACCCCACCTGGCTATCTAAAAAAACACGCAAACTCGTTCGCAAACTCCGCAGATGTAGCACCAACGGTGGCCCCCTACCCCTCGCCCAAACCCTCCTACACACTTCCGACTATCTCTCCCCTTCCGATATCCATCAACAATGCCAGGCACGCATACGCCTTCTACTACGAACAACCACCACAGATATAATGCAAAAGATTAAAAAACCCGCACCAATACTGCCTACGACGCCTCCCCAAAATCCTCCCACCGCCGCTTAAAAATTAAAAGTGGCCTCCTCCCCGCGACCACCGCCCGACGGTATCCCCAACGAAATTCTCAAGTTCCTACCCCCGGAGACCCGCTCCGCCCTCTACTCTCTCCTATCCCTCCTCGCCCACAAATCCTACACACCCCCTGAATGGTGCCATAGCACAACATGCCTACTACATAAAAAAGGTGACCCCACCCTCCTTGACAACTACCGCCCCATCGCCCTCATGAATAACCTTCTTAAGCTATGGACCGCACTAATCAAAGACGCAGGCTCGAAATACGCCGAAACCCACGGCATCCTCAGCGACCAACAAGACGGCTTTCGACAACACCGCAGCATCCACGACGCCCTCTCCTCCATAATCATGGCAATGGAGGACGCGAAACTCCACAAAAAGGACATCTACGTCATGTACGCGGACTTCAAGGGCGCCTTCAACGCCGCAGACCACCGCATCATGTTCAAACACATGAGACAACTCGGTATGCCCTCCACTTTTGTAGATACATGCGAACACCTCTACGGAGTCTCATCCACCGACTACATTACCCCATATGGTCCCACCCCCTCCATCGACATAAATCGGGGTACCCTACAGGGCGACACCCTCTCCCCGTTCCTATTTACCCTCTTCCTTGAACCCTTTCTCCGCTGGCTCACTGTGGGCAGCCGGGGCTATCGCCCAGGGCCCCCCGCCACTAACGTCGACCCTACAGAACCCACAGCCACATACCCCGGACACGGATTCGCCGACGACCTCAGCCTCGCCACGGGCTCGACCCCAAACATGGCCATCCAACTAAGGAAACTCTCCCTCTTCAGCGCCTACACAGGTATGACCGTCAACATCCGAAAATGCTGCATTACCGGAGCCCTTTGGCGCACAGGCAACGCCCTCTCCCTTGCCAACATCACCCTCCTCACATCCCGCCTCCAATCACAGTTCATCACCATCAACTCCACCCCGGCACCCATCCCCTCCATAGGCCCCTCGGACACATACCGCGTCCTAGGGGTCGAACTCAACACCTCTCTCACCTTCACCAAACACTGGCACGAACTCAAACGCACTACCACATCCCTCATCAACGCCCTCTCCTCCTCCCTACTAACCCAGTCCCGCAGAATACGCGTCATCCGTGGCCTCCTACTCGGAAAACACTTTACCCTCCAACTTGGACTCTTCAGCGACTCCCAATTGGACACCCTCGAAGGTCAAATATGCCGCGCCCTCCGCTCCGCCGTCTCCTCGGTACGTAACCTCCCCCGCACCGCCCTACACCGACCCACCTCCGACCTCGGCTACGGCCTCCCCTCCCTCAAAGCCCATGCCGCACAACTCACTGTCTGCCACCTCCACAAAATCCTGAACTCCCCCGGATATAGGGGCCACATGGCCAGAGCCCACATACACAACATCTCCACCACATACTCCCACTGGCCCACTGAATCGATAATGTCAGGTAGTCTATCCCCCCCCACGCTCAGATGCCTAGTGCGCGCCCAACGCGATGCCGGAACTATGTTTCACAACATCCCTCCCCTCTCCCTCACCAACCCCATTGCCTCCACAATCCGCACCCACTTCACCAACCAGGACGCCGCGCTCCTTACATCACTCAGAGACAGAGCCACGCATATCACAGACCCTCACACATACAAACAAGCATACCGCGAATTCTCACCCCGCAAGACACACACCTCCCTCCTTCCCCGTCTTAACCCCCTCTGGCAAAATCACATAACCGAATGGTCACAAGTCCTCCTCCGCGCCACCCCTTCCTCCTTCATCCTCAAATCCTGCCAGTCCATCTCCAAACTCACGGGGTCCACCACTTCCCTCTCTATCCCAATTCGCCTTCTCGCCGCAATCCTCACCGAACCCTCCGACACTGTCCACAACCGCCTCCCCGTCACAAACCTCACCCCCAAACAAGCATCCCCCCCCACCACTCTCCACCCCTCCTGGGTTCCCCTCCTCACATCACACCTTCCCCGCCCTCCTCCCACCCTCTCCCCCTTTACCCACTCCTCCCGCACCAACATCTACACCCCCACTGCACCCATCACGCACATAGACACAGAATACCTCACCCCCTCAGACCACCACTTCCCCCCCTGCGACGTGACGCGCATCATCTCCAAACACAAAGACACAGAATACGGACAAACCCAATACATGGTCGAATGGGCCCCGGAACACCTCACGGAATGGGATATACAACTCCAACTGGACGACGGCTTCCGCCTCATCTCTTCCACCCCCACCTCGGTAAACCTACCCACCCCCACCCCCGCCGATTGCTCCATATGCCACAACCCCCTGCACTTAGAACCCACCTCCACCTGCAGCACATGCCCGCACTTTGCCGTCCATTCCCAATGCCGCCCCGCCTTAGGCCCCGCCACATGGCAATGCGACTGGTGCGCTCGCGGCAAACAACACGACCTCACCCGTCTCCACGAAGTCCAGTGGGCGCCTTGCCTTCAACTACACGACACCATCAGTGAGACCCCCTCCGGCCCCACCGCCCTCACCGCATTCAACTCCGGCTTTGTCCCCTCCACCACTCCCATTCTGCCTGAACCCGGACCCCCTCCATGGACACACCCCCTAATCACATTCAACCACGACCCCATCAACCCCGACCTCGACATGCTCCCTACCGGTAAATTCGCCATCCACGCACACCCCTCACTTCACGATACCACAATACTCTGCACTCCCGACGGCCGCGCAGTCACCACCCTTAACGGCCCCCGCGTCCGCCACCTATACCAACTCTTCCGACCCGACCTCTCCCATCATACATTCGAAGAGGAGGTCTACCACCTCCTCACTCGCCTAGGCTCCCGCTCAGAAATCCACTCACCTACACCCGCCACCACCACCCGCAACAGATGGGCCACCAGAGAGGACCTCCTCTCGGCTCTCCGTCACACATTCCACATCCAGACAGAACTCTACTCAGACCCCCTCAATAAATCACTCCAATCGCACACCTACCACTCACTCTACCCCGAAGACATAGTCTTCTCATCCAGCGGCAGCAATGCCCCACACACATGGCAAGGCACCAACATAGCCAACCCCGAATACGACCACGAATGCATGCGCCGAGCCATGGAACATGCAATCACCAGCGCACACCTCACAGCCTCACACACCCCCAACGCTACCATCCTCATTCTCCTCCGATGGGAACACACACCATACCGCCAGTCCAAATACATCAACTCCCCCTACACACATCACCTATACACCCTTCCCAATGACGCGAACACCTTCCTACTCCCCGACCAACACACAGGCCATCCCACCCCTACCCCATTCGGCACACGCTGGTCGACATCTACCTCGTCGCTAACCCCCTCGCACTCCCCACCCTACCCTCACACACAGCCATGACCGCACTCCACAACACCCTCGAGTCTATATACGACACACACCTCCCAAGCCCCACCATCACCATCCCACCTCCACACCTCACCGACTCCTACTCACCTCACTCCGCAGGCATATACCATCTCCCCCCCAACCCCACTCACCCCCTTACCTACCCCACCCAAGAACGCACACAACTAACATACTCCCCCACCAGAGCAATTCTTGATTGGAATTGGCAGGACTTCGTATACACAGACGGCTCGAAAAAAGGAAGCAGCTCCCGTCTCGGAGCGGCAGCCACCCACCCCGCCTCGGGCACCAACATCAAAATCCTGGTGACCTCTACCCCTCCCTCCCATACTATCAATCGAGCCGAACTAGCTGGCATTGACATAGGCCTCCAACTAGGCCATATCCACCTCCTTATTGACAGTGCGTGCTCCCTCCGCCTCATACAAGGATACCTAAACTGCCCCTCCGCTTATAGGCACAACATCCACCGCGACACACTCCTCTCCATCACACGCACCATCATAACCCGCTGCGACGCAGACATCAGCACACATCTCGGCAAAATTAAAGCACACAACCACTCACTCGGCAACGACCTCGCAGACGCACTCGCTAACCAGATAGCGGATGGCCAAACACCAAACACCACATACAACACAGGCACGGACGTGTGAATTGGACAATGGACATGGCCTTACACCCTCATACCACAAACTCAAGGGGAACCCATACCCTACAAATACACCAACCTCAAAGCCGACGCACACACCCACAGCTGCAAACACACACACACCCCTCTCACAAACATCCAAACACGGCGCCCTCCTCGCCCGCGCCGCGGCAGACGGCGCCGACTTCACCTTCCACAAAAAACTCACCACACTCACCAACACCCAATTCACCCACAAGCAAGAATTCATATGGGGCGTCCACAACACCCGCCTCCTCACACACAACCCCACCATGCGATGTCCCATGTGTGGCCAATTCACCCGCAACGGCTACATGGCCGGTAACTGCCCGTCCATGTCTAGCCTAAGACATGACCGTCACAACAGCGCGCTACAACTCCTACTATCTCTCCTAGAACGCCACAACGGAGGTCGCTGGGAGACTATCACTGCAGACTTCGGTAACAAACCCATCAAGTCTTTCACCTGCCCCACCCCCACCTACACCCCTCTTGACTGTCACCCCCCACACCCCACCCACACGCCTACCCGACTTGTTGATGCTGACGAAGGTCTCTCGCCCGACTCCCTAACCTCGTGCCCCGCTATCCTCCCCCCCGAAATCCTCCCGCATGCACTACGTCCCCCGGCGCACAAACCCGATTTCATACGCCTCCTCGAACCTCGCTTCGTCGGGCACAACAACGGCCGCCGCCGATACTCATCTATCAAGAAAATACAGATAGGGGAGTGGAAGTACTGCACCGACCACAACCTCTCACACACAGCCCGCTTGATTAGGGACAAATACACACCCCTCGCAAATGCCATCCGAAACCACTGGCCAGGTACCGAAGTCGACATCCTTCCCATAGTCATGAGCCGCACGGGCACACCGCACTCATCCACCATCGCAAGTCTCACCTCTCTCCTCACCCTCCGCACCGACCCTCCGGACAAACTCGTCACCAAAGCACGACTCGACACGTCTCGCATCCTTTCCACACTCCATGCACACACCGTCCAATGGCTGCATTATCTCCTCCTTGTCTACCGCACCAAATCACGCACGACCACTCGCCGAGCCTCCGCATAACGCACCGCCTCAAGCCCCTTCTTGCACACCACCTTTAACCCGCTTCAGACCCTCCCCGGGGGGGAGTAAAACCCCCGACCACACTTGGAGAGGTTGGACATAGGTGGTTCACGGTCTAGCCCTGACTTGTAAGTTCCCTGTATGGCATAGTTGGGAGGGCCCAGAGACAGCAGCCGACGCATCCGGCTTTTTGGTGAAAAACCGGCGCATACGGTACATGTTGTAAACAATTTCAATTTCAATATGGTAAGGCAGGTGTCAGCCCATGATGTGCCTGGGACATGGCATGTGAGAGGGGGGGTGTGATGGTGATTGTGTAAATTTGGGGGGTGGGGGTTACTGTGTGGATAGCGTTTTGAAGTGTGGTGTGAAATTTTACAGGGCCAGATTGTGAAAGGACGGGGTTATTGGAGGGGTGGAGGATATTTACCCAATAATAGGGGGTCGTTCTCGACCTGGACGGGCTCGCGCGTGGGTTGGAGGGCGTCGGCGAGTTGGAGTAGAAGCTGGGCAGGTTCCGGGAGGTCCTCCACGCGGGGTGTAGGGGTGGTGGTGTAGGCGCTCTAGTTGTCGGTGAGTTCCGAAGCGAGTCGATCGAGAAGGAAGGCATGTAGCAAGGGAACTACGTTTGGGCCGGAGAGATGCGAGAAGATGGGGGAGCTAATTTTCACGCGGCGGCATGAGATTGCGGGGACGTGAACTGCTCGGATAATTTGGATTTTCTGTTGCTTCAATGTTGTCGTGAGGTTGGGGATCGTAGCGGCGATGGGTTGCGTGGGACCTCCCGACGGGAGTTCACGCTGAAGTGAAGCAAGTTGGAACAGTAGGCCGACCGCTGCGCAAGAGGTGGAGATGTCCAAGCGTAATTCCTAGTGGCCGTTCGAGCGTTCGGCATGAAGGGGGGTGCGGTCGTGTTGCTGAGGCATGGCGGGGTGTGGGGTGCGAGTGGTGGAGGCCGTCGAGCGAGCGCGATGGGCGAGTTCCCGACCGGCTATATTTCTCACGCGGGGTGGGATATCGGTTAAGGCATGAACTCTTTCGAGTAGCCTGCGCCGAGCGAGAGAGCAGGCAGAGAGGATCATGTACGATGAATCCGGTGTATCATGGAGGAACACACCGTGGAGCCAGAAGTTGGCAAGGTCAGGGGGCGGTGGAGTACTGGCATGTTAGGAGGCATGAGTCGATCACGCGGGCGGATAGGTCAACGGCATGTCCGAGGTCGGGAGCTGATGAAGGGACTGTGAGGACTAGGGGCGTATGAGGTCCAGTATTCGGGGTGGGTTCCAGGGGCGATCCAAGTCCATGGTCTGCGTTTGGGACTTGTGGGGGCGTGAGGAAGGGGGCGAGTGGGTGGCCCACTAGGCGGCTCTCGGGGCTGAGGTGGTCGTCCGCAAAAAGGGGCGCTGGACGATCCCTGAGGAGGACCTGCTTGAAGGAATCCGGAAGGTTAGAAGGTAGAGACATAGTGGTCGATGGGTAGTTTGCTATGTATGAAGTGTGTAGGATGTGTATGAGGGTGGAGTGTGGAGTTGAGGTGGTCAACGTGTGTTGGCGGCACACGATCAGACCCGATGGGACATGGGTTTGTTTTCTGCGGGCGTCGGGTGTGGACGTCCGGACGCTCGGAGGGGCGCGTGAGGGTGCGCCGACTCCGTTGGGAGGGTTTTTTGTAATCTATCGGAGTCGTAGGGGCGTTGTAGTATTGAGTGTAGTACGCGAGGTGTTTGTGAAGCGGGCGGCGCAGATTCCTTCATGTGAACTGAATTCAAATTTGTGAAAGCTGCGCCTTGGAGTGTGTACCGTCAGATGTGCCTACGGATCCACTGACCTGGGTGAGCTAGGCTCGGGTGGGGAGAGGTGATCGGTGCCCGTCGTCCAACGGGCCATGTGATCACCAGTCTATCGCTCATAGGGAGGCCAAGCCCGGAGCGAAGACGGTCGGCGTTGCTCATCCGAGCTACCGACCCATCCCCTGTGTTTTGGGGTCTCTAGTACTTAAGTAGTACTTTGGGTCGGATTACTGTCTTTAGTGACGGTAGGATGTGTTTTTGTAACTGTGACGAGCTCTTGTAAAAGTCGCGTAAGATGTCATTCATCATTGGCTGGAACGTAGCCGGTGCGTTGAACAGTCCGAACGGCGTGGCGACCCATTCCATTACGCCATCACGTGCATGAAACGCAGTCTTGTGGATGTCGCGATCACGCACTCAAACTTGCTAGACGCGAGGTCCAGACGAGTGTAAAAATTCGCGTCCTTCAGTTCATCGAGGGTATCATCTACACGCGGAAGTGAGTAAGCGTTCTTACGCGAAACCTCGTTAAGCCCACGGTAGTCAATGCACATGCGCATCGAAAATAAGCCTTACGCACAAAATGAATTGGCGAGCCGAGCTCAGTGTGGCTGAGTCGAATGCATGCATTGCGTCTTTGACCTGTCGGTTAAGCTCCACGCGCTCCGCACGAGACTGTATATTAAGACGCTGATGTTTCATCGGGCCAATTGTGTCGATGAGACGATCCCACTGTCGGTTTACATGCGGCGAATCCACTTGTTGAAGTAACTCCGGGAAGACATCGTAAATTAGCGACCGGAGGTTTTAACGTAATTTTGCAGTAAGCTCCTCTCTAGTGTGAAATTCTGCCGGATGTTCCGCTGCTCGCGAGATATCTGTCAAAGTTTAGGGGGCGATAAGGAATGCTAACACTCAGTGAGTGACAATGCATGTCATCTCACCCTCAGCAAGTGCCTAGCACTTGCCTATCACATGACACGCACTCACCTTGTGGTGAGCACACGCCAACGTGTATTCTGAGCCTTTAGATCATATCTAACGCTCAAGAACTTCGCACCATCAGCAACATAGTCCACTACATTGCTGATCGGCTTACCATCTTATAGTGGTGAGTCACAGCCGTACTATCAGGATGGTAATGGACTAACATTGATGTGTGGTAATTTGATTACCACACAAAACTATGTCTCTCAACACTCCCCCTTGTTACGCAGGCAAATCCATGATGGCATTGCATAACTTGCTGTGCCTTGCACTCACTAATGGCTTGGTTTGCACATCCGCAAATATGTTCTCCGTCGCACAATATTGCTGCTCGATGTCTCCGCTCTCCACCTTCTCCCGACAGAAGTGGTACCTCACGTCCATGTGCTTGCTGCGTCCGGTCGTCATGCTATTCTTGCTGAGTGCGATACAACGCTGATGGTCCTCGTGAATGGTGATGGTAGACCCGGAGTCTTTGTGAAACTCATGAAGATGTTGCTTTAAAATATCGTCTCCTACACCCTCTCCCCCTTTCTCTTCACCCTCTTCCTTGAACCCTTTCTTCGCTGGCTCACTGTGGGTAGCCGAGGCTACCGCCCAGGGCCCCCCGCCACTAACGTCGACCCAACAGAACCCACAGCCACATACCCCGGACACGGATTCGCCGACGACCTCAGCCTAGCCACGGGCTCGACCCCGAACATGGCCATCCAGCTAAGGAAACTCTCCCTCTTCAGCGCCTACACAGGTATGACAGTCAACATCCGCAAATGCTGCATCACCGGCGCCCTTTGGCGTACAGGAAACGCCCTCTCCCTTGCCAACATCACCCTCCTCGCATCCCGCCTCCAATCACAGTACATCACCATCAACTCCACCCCGGAACCCATCCCCTCCATCGGCCCCTCGGATACATACCGCGTACTTGGGGTCGAACTCAACACCTCCCTCACCTTCACCAAACACTGGCACGAACTCAAACGCACCACCACATCCCTCATCAACGCCCTCTCCTCCTCCCTACTAACCCAGTCCCGCAGAATTCGCGTCATCCGTGGCCTCCTCATCGGAAAACACTTTACCCTCCAACTCGGCCTCTTCAGCGACTCCCAATTGGACACCCTCGAAGGTCAAATATGCCGCGCCCTCCGATCAGCCGTCTCCTCGGTACGTAACCTCCCCCGCACTGCCCTCCATCGGCCCACCTCCGACCTCGGCTATGGCCTCCCCTCCCTCAAAACACATGCCGCACAACTCACCGTCTGCCACCTCCACAAAATACTGAACTCCCCCGGTTATAGGGGCCACATGGCCAGAGCCCACATTCACACCATCTCCACAACATACTCCCATTGGCCCACTGAATCGATAATGTCAGGCAGTCTATTCCCCCCCACGCTCAGAAGCCTAGTGCGCGCCCAACGCGACGCCGGAACCAGGTTTCACAACATCCCCCCCCTCTCCCTCACCAACCCCATTGCCTCAACAATCCGCACCCACTTCACCAACCATGACGCCACACTCCTCACGTCCCTCAGAGACAGAGCCACACACATCACAGACCCACACACATACAAACAAGCATACCACGAATTCTCCCCCCGCAAGACACACACCTCCCTCCTTCCCCGTCTTAACCCCCTCTGGCAAAATCACATAACCGACTGGTCACAAGTCCTCCTCCGCGCCACCCCTTCCTCCTTCATCCTCAAATCCTGCCAGTCAATCACCAAACTAACGGGGTCCAACACCTCCCTCACTATCCCAGTACGCCTTCTCGCCGCAGTCCTCACCGAACCCACCGACACTGTCCACAACCGCCTCCCCGTCACAAACCTCAACCCCAAACAAGCATCCCCCCCCACCACTCTCCACCCCTCTTGGGTTCCCCTCCTCACGCCACACCTTCCCCGCCCCCCTCACACTCTCTCCCCCTTCACCCACTCCTCCCGCGCCAAAAAATACTCCCCCACTGCACCCCTCACACACATAGACACAGAATACCTCTCCCCCTCAGACCACCATTTCCCCCCCTGCGACGTGACGCGCATCATCTCCAAACACAAAGACACAGAATACGGACAAACCCAATACATGGTCGAATGGGCCCCGGAACACCTCACGGAATGGGATATACAACTCCAACTGGACGACGGCTTCCAACTCATCTCTTCCACCCCCACCTCGGTAAACCTACCCACCCCCACCCCCGCCGACTGCTCCATATGCCACAACCCTCTGCACTTAGAACCCACCTCCACCTGCAGCACATGCCCGCACTTTGCCGTCCATTCCCAATGCCGCCCCGCCCTAGGCCCCGCCTCATGGCAATGCGACTGGTGCGCTCGCGGCAAGCGACACGACCTCACCCGCCTCCACGAGGTCCAATGGGCGCCTTGCCTTCAACTACACGACACCATCAGTGAGACCCCCTCAGGCCCCACCGCCCTCACCGCATTTAACTCCGGCTTTGTCCCCTCCACCACACCCATCCTGCCAGAACCCGGACCGCCACCCTGGACACACCGCCTTATCACATTCAACCACACCCCCATCAACCCTGACCTCGACATGCTCCCAACCGGTAAATTCGCCATCCACACACACCCATCACTCCAAGACACAACCATCCTATGCACCCCAGACGGCCGCGCGGTAACCACCCTTAACGGCCCCCGCGTCCGCCACCTATACCAACTCTTCCGCCCCGACCTTTCCGACCACACATTCGAAGAGGAGGTCTACAACCTCCTCACTCGCCTAGGCTCCCGCTCTGAAATCCACTCCCCTTCACCCGCCACCACCACCCGCAACAGATGGGCCACCAGAGAAGACCTCCTCTCGGCTCTCCATCAAACATTCCACATCCAGACAGAACTCTACTCAGACCCCCTCAATAAATCCATCCACTCGCACACCTACCACTCACTCTACCCCGAAGACATAGTCTTCTCATCCAGCGGCAGCAATGCCCCACACACATGGCAAGGCACCAACATAGCCAACCCCGAATACGACCACGAATGCATGCGCCGAGCCATGGAACATGCAATCACCAGCGCACACCGCACAGCCACACACACCCCCAGCGCTACCATCCTCATACTCCCCCGTTGGGAACACACCCCGTACCGCCACTCCAAATATATCAACTCCCCCTACACTCATCACCTATACACCCTTCCCAATGACGCGAACACCTTCTTACCCCCCGACCAGCACACAGGCCACCCCACCCCTACCCCATTCGGAACACGTTGGATGGTCGACATCTACCTCGTAGCTAACTCCCTCGCACTCCCCACCCTACCCTCACACACTGCCATGACCGCACTCCACAACACCCTCGAGTCCATATACGACACACACCTCCCGAACCCCACCATCACCATCCCACCTCCACACCTCACAGACTCCTACTCACCTCACTCCGCAGGCATATACTACTTCCCCTCCAACCCCACTCACCCCCTTACCTACCCCATCCAAGAACGCACACAACTAACATACTCCCCCACCAAAAGCACTCTTGCTTGGAACTGGCAGGACTTCGTATACACAGACGGCTCTAAAAAAGGAAGCAGCTCCCCTCTAGGGGCCGCAGCCACCCACCCAGCCTCGGACACCAACGTCAAAATCCTGGTGACCTCTACCCCTCCCTCCCATACTATCAATCGAGCCGAACTAGCTGGCATTGACATAGGCCTCCAACTAGGCCATACCCACCTCCTAACTGACAGTGCGTGCTCCCTCCGTCTCATACAAGGATACCTTAACTGCCCCTCCGCTTATAGGCATAACATCCACCGCGACACACTCCTCTCTATCACACACACCATCATCACCCGCTGCAACGCAGGCATCCGCACACATCTCGGGAAAATTAAAGCACACAACCACTCACTCGGCAACGACCACGCTGACGCACTCGCTAACCAGATAGCGGATGGCCAAACACCAAACACCACATACAACACAGGCTCCGACGTGTCCATTGGTCACTGGACCTGGCCTTACACCCTCATACCACAGACTCAAGGGGCACCCATACCTTACAAATACACAAACCTCAAAGCCGACGCACACACCCACAGCTGCAAACACACACTTACACCCCTCTCACAAACATCCAAACACGGCGCCCTCCTCGCCCGCGCCGCGGCAGACGGCGCCGACTTCACCTTCCACAAAAAACACACAACACTCACCAACACCCAATTCACCCACAAACAAGAGTTCATATGGGGCGTCCACAACACCCGCCTCCTCACACACAACCCCACCATGAGATGTCCCATGTGTGGCCAATTCACCAGCAACGGCCACATGGCCGGTAACTGCCCTTCCATGTCTGGCCTAAGACAGGACCGTCACAACAGCGCGCTACAACTCCTACTCTCCCTCCTGGAACGCCACAACGGAGGACGCTGGGAGACTATCACTGCAGACTTCGGTAACAAACCCATCAAGTCCTTCACCCGCCCCACCCCCCCCTCCACCCCCCTCGACTGCCACCCTCCACACCCCACCCACATGCCCACCCGCCTTGTTGACGCAGACGAAGGTCTCTCGCCCGACTCTCTAACCTCGTGCCCCGCTATCCTCCCCCCCGAAATCCTCCCACCTGCACTACGTCCCCCGGCGCACAAACCCGATTTCATACGCCTCCTCGAACCTCGCTTCGTAGGTCACAACAACGGCCGCCGCCGATACTCATCTATCAGGAAAATACAGATAGGGGAATGGAAGTACTGCACCGACCACAACCTCTCACACACAGCTAGCTTGATTAGGGACAAATACACACCCCTCGCAAACGCCATCCGAAACCACTGGCCAGGTACCGAAGTCGATATCTTACCCATAGTCATGAGCCGCACGGGAACCCCGCACTCGACCACCATAGCAAGTCTCACCTCCCTCCTCACCCTCCGCACCGACCCTCCCGACAAACTAATCACCAAAGCACGACTCGACACATCTCGCATCCTTTCTTCACTCCACGCACACACCGTCCAATGGCTACATTATCTCCTCCTTGTCTACCGCACCAAATCACGCACGACCACTCGCCGAGCCTCCGCATAACGCACCTCCCCAAGCCATCCTTGCACACCGCTTTCAAACCGCTTCAGACCCTCCCCGGGGGGGAGTAAAACCCCCGACCACACTTGGAGAGGTTGGACATAGGTGGTTCACGGTCTAGCCCTGACTTGTAAGTTCCATGTTTGACATAGTTGGGAGGGCCCAGAGACAGCAGCCGACGCATCCGGCCTTTGGTGAAAAACCGGCGCATACGGTACATGTCAATTTCAATTTCAATCGTCTCCTAAGTGGCCGCAGTCACCGCCATATACTCTACCCCCGATGTCGAAAGCGCCACAGTTTGTTGCCGCTTACTCTTCCAGCTCACATGCTTGTCAGCTTGTAGCTACAAAGGTGGCTAACAACCATGGTAATGTCGGGCCGTGTGGTTACGGAAGCGTACATCAAGCTAGCGGTCAAGCTTTCGTGCGGCACTCGACCGGGAGGCTTGTTTGACGTCGACGTATCCACACAATTGATCAAAGCACCGACCGCCGTAGCTTGCAGTCCACCGCGTTGAAGCGCTCCATAGAACCTAAGACGTATGGCCGCTGTCCAATCATGATGATGCGGCTGCCATGATCACGCTCGATTGTCATGCCAAGCAACCAAGACACTTTACCGATGTCTTGCACGTTGAACCCCACGCCGAAAGCCGACTTGAACCCAACGATGAGGTTGCCCGCTAGTCCGACGATGATGTTGTTGTCCACGTATAATGAACGCTAAGACTGAAAGCTCACCCTCCTTGATGAAGACATAAATGCCGGGATCCACCTTGGATTGGTTGAAGCCATACTCTTCTAGCCATGTTGTGATTGTCTTATTCCTATTCCTAGGAGCTTGCTTGAGGCCATACAATGATTTCTTCTACAAGCACACTTACTCCTCTCCATTGATGTCAGTGTGACGGAATCCTTCCGGCTGCCTCCTGTAGATTTACTCCTCGGTATCAGCATGCAAGAATGCCGTCACCACATCAAGTTGCTCCACCTCCCAATCGTTATAAGCAACAAGCGCGAGCAACGTCCGAATAGAAATCACCCTCGATGTGGGAGCGAAGGTCTCGTGGTAGTCAAAAAAACCGCATGTTGTGTCGCCCATTTGGGGAGTTTTCACGAGCCAAAGTGTGGAAAATCCGAATAATTCCTTGGCGCCCGAATCAGGGTATGCCCCGAAATCGGGGTTGGGCCGCAAACCCGAATACGTCCTATCGTAGCCGTGACGGACCCCATTTGTGCCCCGCTTGCCCCTTAACTTCACCGTCAACACAAGTTTCGGCCCGCCTTTTCAACGAGCTAAAGTACAGTTAAACCCTAGAGCCCTACATTGTAAACACCCGCCCTACGCAAAAGGCCCTATTTCACTAGTAACAGACTTTTGGGAAGAGTGTATATAATGATTCTATTCGATGTTCCACTCCCATTTCATTTCTCGTTGTTTCATCTAATATGTTCCTTTTCGGCGTTTTGGGGGGGTGTGCGGCGAGAATTCGCGCAACTTCATTCTGATGCTCTTCATGGTACTTTGGATTCCTAAGCTTCGCAACGCTTTGCAGGAGGAAATTGCTGATGCTGTGGCATGCCTTCCGCCTGTCCCTCGGGCCTATGTTTTTTTCAACATTGCTTACAAGAAGAACCAGATGAGCACGGACAGGGAAAGTGGGAGGGGAAACCTGTAATCTTTTTGCTTGGTGGTCTCAAATGCTTTTTCTTGTAAAACAGTTTTTAGAATTACGTTTTCTTATTACTGCAATAATTAGATTTTCTGAATTTAACGTAGTACACAGGTAACCATATTCGTACCCGTACGTTATTCGCTTTTGCGATGGCGTGTGGCGGACGGGACCTCCACTTTGAACCACTTCGCGCAAGCTATAAGACGTATAGTTAGGCCTTCCCTTGGTCCCTTCTACCCACTCGTCACCGTTCGGCATCACAACGTTTCGTTGCTACTCCGCGCACTTGAGAGTCTCCGCGAGAAAAAAATCTGAGACCAACTCGCACCGAGTCACCGACTGACAGACACGCGCTAGGTGAGTAGGTGCCGACAGCGGGTTGCGACGGGTACCTGCAGAAATGCCCGCGATACCTGCTCGCCGACATTCGGAGATCCGAGCCTCTGGCGGCAGCTGGAGCTGTCTAGTATGGTGCATTGCGGTGACCGGGATTTTGGCTGTGAGCGTGCTTGCGGCGTTGTTGGCCGTTGGCTCTGGCGCGACGGGGTTGGCCTCCTCTGCCCCACTGCTGCTCGAGGTATCCGCCGTAAAGCGCAGATCTTCGTCGTCGCCGCTGCTCGGTGGTCGGAAGTCTGCGAAACCACGCCCCGCCGGAGCCACCCTTCATCCCGAGTTTGCAATAGCGCCCGAATGCACGGGGGGTGTGCTGCAGGGGCGGGTTGCCAACTACGAGGAGGTGAGGCACTCTCCCCCAGCGCGGCAGTGCGACGCCCTTCGGTCCATTTTAGGGTTTCCTCCGATATTCTCACACAACCTACCCAACAAAACGCAGGTTGACCAAAGGGGCTGACAAACAGAGCACGAACTCCACACGTCTGTACATCTATAACAAAAACTTACCGATATATAGGGAACCCCCCCCCCCCCCCCCCCCCCCCACACACACACACACGCACGCACGCGCACGCGCACGCACGCACAAACAGAAGTACACACACGGACACACGCAAAATTATACATATACGTGCACTCACACACACACACATACACACACACACACTCTCTCTCTCTAACTTTCTTTCACCCACACACACACGCGTATACACACTCATACAAACATGCATACACGCGCGCACATACAGACACAAACAAACACGTCCACATGCACGAACAAACAGAAACGCACGCACACACACACACACACACATACGAAATTGGCTGAAAAGAAACTGCTGTTTCGGAAAGGCAGACACCTCCCCTCTGGCTGCTTCTCTTGACGACGTTTTAGTCAAGAAAGAGGATGGATGGTTATGAATGCCAAGGCTGTGGGGGGGTGACTTATCTAGGTATGGGGGCTGTGCAGGTGGTCTCACCCAGAGGGGTGCGAGTTACAGAGGAGCTTAAGCTGAAGCAGCTCAATCATCGCAAGCATTGGGAGTACATCTTTATCGTCTCTGCCCTCGAGCGCCTCGACATGCTGCGCCCGGGGCGGCGGGGGCTGGTCTTTGCGGCGGGGGACGAGCCGCTAATATCCTACTTTGCGTCCAAAGGGGTGGCGGTCGTGGCGACGGACATGTTCCCCGACCAGGCGGGCATCAACCTGTGGAGTGAGACAGGGCAGCACGCGAGCAGCCGGGGTGGCCTGTTCAAGCCAAACCTGGTCAGCAAGGAACGCTTCGACGAACTGGTGAGTTTCCAGCACGCCGACATGAACCACATCAGCCCCGAGCTTCACGGCAGGTTTGACTTTGTGTGGTCCACCTGCTCGCTGGAGCACGTGGGGTCCATCAGCCTGGGGCACCGCTTTGCGCTGGATAGCATGGAGGTGCTGAAGCCAGGCGGCGCGGCGGTGCACACGGTGGAATTCACCTTGAGCTCCCTCGATGAGACCGTCGAGCGAGGGGACACGGCGCTATGGCGAAAGCAGGACATGCAACGGCTGTGGGAGGACCACTTGAGTCTCGGGTATGAGATGCAGGAGCCGTGCTGGAATGCGGGGGGTCACCTGCTGGACGTGCAGCCGGATGTGCCACCCTATACCATCGACAAGCACATCAAGCTTATGATCGGGAGTTACATGTGCACCTCCATGGGCTGGGTTGCACGGAAGGCAGCTCTCAAACCGCCAACGTGACTATACGTAGCGCATGCCTATTCGTCAAAGCGCATTTCCATTTAAATTTTTCTGAAGGCGACGTTCTCAGTTTATTTAATGTAGCCCTAAAGACAAAGCAAGAATATCCATTATCGTTTGGCGTTCCGCCTCCCCCTCTGCTTCAAGAGGTCTGTCAAGCCTGAAAGGCGTTAGTGATGCGCACTTCAGTGCTTACGAGGGAAAGGGAGAAGGGGGAGAGAGTACCATCAGCTTCTGATGGATACCCCATGTTGAATTTATATGCAAATTTCACTTAGAACAAATATCTCCGCCATATATTAGTGACTGCTCCGAAGGTGACAACCTTCTCCCCCCCCCCCCTCTTACACACGCACAGCGCGCACATACACACACACACTCACTCACCCACCCACTCTCTCTCTCTCTCTCTCTCTCTCAAACACACACACACACACACATACTCACATGCCGATGAGAAAGAGGACCTGGTGCTCAGCGGGATCATACTCCAGAAGTGACAGTGAACATTTCGTAATATATGTGAGGAGGCCTGGTTTTGGTCAAAGCAAATAGTATTCCGGGCAGAAAGGCAAAAATGTCAGTTATCGCGATATTATCAAGTCAAGAAGAAGGCGACATCGTAATATATGGATTTCGGGTTGGTGAGTAAAGCTCTCTTGGGTACATGTCGAAGATCAAGTCTGTGAGTTGTTGGGATTAATCGGGGGTGAATCTGACACTACATTATGGCCATTGAGAACATACGGGATGCGGTTACCCCCCCACCCTACACGGGTTCATTATTTTACTCATCTTATAGTCCACGTTATCCCTATGCATGGGAAATTTCTTTTTTTGAACTTACGGTCCATGTTGAAGAGAATGTAAATCCAGCCTCGTGCTATTTTAAGCCTCTCAACTCCGCGACCTTCCTATGCGAACGACGCGGACACCCATTGCCGGTGCTTGCTTGCACTTGAAATAAAGCGCTGCTCGACATTTTGAACAGGTCCCGGTCGGGCTTCACGCATTCAGTCTTGATCACACCGAAAGGATGCCAGGCGCATACGCCCTTCCATTTTGAATGTCGTCCCTCGTGAGGCCACCGCGTGCGTTACTGCAATATTGGTTTTGCTTGTGGACGGTCAATGTTATGTAAGAAAAAACTTCGGACTGGAAATAAGGAAAATCATTCCGATGTCAGCAACCCTTATGTAGTGTTATTTCGGACGGATACACGGCCGCGAAGTTAAATGGGGGTGCAAATTTGTTGGTGTGTGCGCGTCACTCTCATATTTATTATTGGGGCACAGCATTGTACGGGTATGAGGTATTGAGGGATGCGCTCAGGCATGATATGTTACGGGTACAGGTACCCGTACCTGGTATGCTGCACCGAAAAATTCCACCCCGCGATGGGCGACTGATGCATGTGGTGACGAACTTTCCGGGAGGAAGGCTTGTAGTTATTAATACAAGCAGCCGCGTAGGATAGATAATTTCTTCAATAAATTTCGAATCACTCCGCCCGGCGCCCGCATATTCGACGGGCTCATTTACAAATACCCCCACTGCTGTTTTGCTAGACGAATACTGAGTGGGTAGAAACAGTATTGACGGGGATGAAAGATATGATAAAAGTCACGATCGTGCACAGCTTAAACCACGTTGCGCGAGAGTTTTTGCCTCATTTAGTTCGAGCACTTTCCATCGCCATCGGACCATACCAAACTTATCGGAGCTTTCTTTTTGTTTTGAGTTTATCTTAAGTGTCCGTCTGTCATGAGCAATGACGCAGAGGACACAAAATCACATATGCCATATGGCGGTCCGATGAACAGTTAAGAGATACTTTCGATAGATGAGCCGTCAAGTCTGCGAATGCGATGTGGTAGATATCGTGCAAGACAGGAAAGGCAACCCCAGAGCAAGCAAAAGCGCATGTGATGATCCCGCGGCCTTCCATGGACGGAATTACTGCGTTCCTACAATAGAGAAAGCCCATCTGAACGAGGAAATCAAATTATTCTGAGTTTCAAATTAAATGTCTGTTATTAAAAACATCGTAAGACGTTACCGCGATTCGGCCTAATTAAATCAGTTCCCTAGATGTACTATTCATAGAATTCATATCCATAGGGGAAATCTCAGGCTAGCAATACTACGTACACAATCATAGAATAGCGACGGTGAACAAACAGTCGCTATGATCCTTATTCATAAAATATTCCGTCGGTGTCGTGTGGAGCTTCTCCGGAATGAGCACTGCTAGTCGGGTATTGGCCAGATCGTGTCTTGCAGAAGTCACTGAACAGTTGATACACGGTATAGATGTATGATATATCCCCCGTCGACGACAGCTCAAGATTCGATACGGCGGGATTCATCATTTTCATGAGTCCTCCAACCATGGATGAGCCAGCGCCTCACTCGGAGTAAAGCGCTGCCCAGGGTCGGAAGTAAGCAGGCCTTGGATCAGACTTTTCGCTTCGTCAGAAACCAGTGCCCAGGCGGGATCTTGGAAATTGTATTCCGCAAGTAGACCCCGTCGCAGGGTCTCCTTCACGTCAATGCCAAGAAATGGCGGGTAGCCCGCCAAAAGAATGTAGAGCGTGACACCAAGGGACCACATATCCACGCCGGGGCCATAGCCGGTGCGTTTTCTGTAGTCACACGACTGCTGGATAACCTCGGGGGCGCAGTAGCCAGGAGTGCCACAGCAGGAGAAGATCTTATCTCCACGCAGACGGCAAGCCAGTCCGAAGTCTACAAGCTTGACAGACGCCGGGTCGTGGGGGTCTGCCAGTATTAAATTTTCAAGCTTAACATCGCGGTGGATTATTCCTCTCTTGTGGAGGCCAAGCACAGCGAGCAAGGCGACCCTGAACATCGCCCGGGCGTCCTCTTCGCTATAAGAGCCACGGTCGGCAATGTGGGTTAGCAGGTCACCGCCTGCGAGCAGCTCTGTCACGATGTAGATAGTGCTTTCTGACTCGAAATACTCTTTGAATGACGATACTCCCGGAAGGCATACGTCACAGTGAGTTTCAATTTCACGTAGGATGTCGAGACGAGAGTCCACGTTGTAGGCAGCAGCCTCAGCGGGGTCACTACCGTCCCCGTATCGGAGAATTTTACAGGCGTACTCTTGCCCAGTTTCTCGATGGCGGACCAACCGTACGACGCCGTGGCTGCCTGACCCAACGAAGTGGAGGAATTGATAAACAGCTTGAGGCGAGTGAGGATTCAGAAATCTCAACAGCCGCTTGCTTTCGGTGGGAGTCAGGTCAGAAAACTCGGAACAGTTGCGGGACGGTGACGCCACGCTCGTATCTGTCGCCCATCTCGTGTTCATCATGTCTTCTGTAGTATGTGCAGAGTAGAAATCTGACAGGCACGACGGAAGCGAAGGAAACGCAATTAGGTTAATCCAATCGACACGCTGCAAAGATAAGTAGGCGGTTAATTGTTATTCTGACGGACACGCACTTCGATTGCCCGGAAGGCCGCAAGAGCCTACCTGCAAAGAGGCGATGATGCGGTGTCGTTGGCTCTGGTATCACGATTAATACTAGATAAATGATGTATTCCTCGAGGGGGTCCGCAACTCGTCCTGGTCAGAGATAGTTCCGCCGTGATGAAGTGAAGTGAAGTGGCGGGGTCGAGGTGACCCTCGACTGCTTTGTACCTACTGTAGCGGTATGGATAAATTATTACAGTACGTAATATCATTTACGACGCAGAGAGCCGGATGAAACACGGCAGCTTGTGTACGTCGCTAAAGTACGTACTGGTGAATTAAACTGTCTCAATATGGATATTTACCGCCGCGCAAACAACCGCGTGGTAGTGCTGCGGGAGATGACGACGATCTCGGCGGTGGTTCATCGGCTTATTAGTAATGACTTGATTCAGGATATTGTTTTGTGGAGATACGGTATTACCGGTAGGATGAATCATGTGCTCCATAAAAAAAGAAAAAACTTAGAAGAAAAGGCACTGGAAACCACCAATAATCAACAAGAAAAATAAGGAAAAAAACCCATGTCTGATGCTCCATGAACTTTAAAACATTCTTACAAGAATAGAAAGCGGAGACCACCAAGTAAAAAAGAAGAAAAAGCTTAAGCCCGAGGAACAGGAAGGCATGCCACGGCATCAGCACTGCCCTCATGCAAAGCGTTGCGGAGACATGAATCCAAAGTGCCATGAAGAGAAGCAGAAAGACGTAGCATGAAGTCTCGCCGCACACCCCCCCCCCCCCCCCCCCCCCCCCCCAAACGCCGAAAAGGAACATAAATGTTCGACGAACGAAGTGTGGCATACGGACATAACTGTCTTAATGCAAGGAACGAGAATCAGCAACACTCATGTTATGGAAGCGACGAACTGCCACCAAAGAAGCCAAGCGATCAACCAATTCAATCGCTATAGGCGCCAACCGGCCCCCATCCTATAGAGCGAAGAGATAGAAGACATGGGCGTGCCAAGCGAAGCGGAAGTGTGGAGGTCCTCGTCGAGTTTGCCATGTTGAGCTCCAAATGCAAGACTGCCAGTAAGTGGTAGACGAGCACCTATACGAGGAACATTGGTGCTCGTGCGAGCACTTGTAACCGTCACATCAACAACAAGATGGCGGTGTGGAGCCATGAAGTCGAGCCAAACCACATCCCGAAGACGATCTCGAGAAGCTCCTGACCGAATACGGCGGACCTCTTATCAAATGAATTACTTCTACTATCGGTATCCTTTTTATAAGCATACCAGCAGCAACATCGCGCATCTATCGTGATATATAATTAGAACGAAGCGAGTAACACACAAGCAAAAAATCAAGAATAATCCAAAGCCGTGTTTGGGCTAACGTATGCAAGAAATCTATATCACTTACATGATTTTGGTATTGGTAGCTCTTGGGCCTCCCTACACGCAATGTGAGCGGGAATCGGGTGGGTGGGGTTGCGTGAGCGAGAGCTCTCGCAAACTCGCAAAAGGTAAAAGGTGGACACACAATTGTTGTTTGTGCGTCATATAGTGTGCGGACATTTTAATATCCGTGCGCTTCAGCGCGCTTGCACCGTTAGGGGAGATGTACCGTCGGAGAAGACGCATGTTACTACGTCATTCTAGCCATGTAAGTCAAATCTCTATATTACCAATATGATAATTTAAGTTGTGTCGGGGTTCACTTTTGTCATTTGTCTCCGACTTGCGTATTACGACGGGTGGGGCTCCACGAGGGGTCGGTCATCCAGCCAAATATTAGCCGCCAAGCTCGCGGGCTCGGGAGTACCGATTGTTGGGTCGACGTAGTCTAGGACTAAGTCCGAATCTCGCTCCCAACCGCCGAAGAATTTGATCTTTTGCGTCGCTGTACCGGTACCGTACGCCGCTGTCACGACGCCCTTGCGTATAGGGAGTGCGAAGTCCACGCGAAACCTTCAAGGGGTTGTTCGTGCACTGCGCGAAGTACCAACGAAAGCTAAAGTGTGAGGGTGTCCGTTGTCCATTGAGTAGTGGTTTCGCGATGAACAATCGACCATATCTTGTGTGGCGGATTTCCCGCTGAGAACTTGGTCCATGAAGTGTCGAAGTACGTTAGTAGTACAATGACATTTCGGTAAGCTGAGTCTGGTAGTTCCCATAGTAGTTTTCGCTTGTGGAAGTACCGCGCTGTCCTTTTCTTGTTATGTGGTATAGGAGGAGGATATGATTCCACCGGTTGGTGTACACATTCTACACAAAAGGTCACCAAACCGGCACTCAAGTCTCGCCCCCCCCCCCCCTCGACAAAAACATTGACGCGCCATACACGCTTTGAATAGAAAAATAGTGGACGATCAAGCGTGCGTGCACGTGTCTTTGAGCCTGGTGCGGAGGGCCTGCGCAATAATGCGTAGCGATGATACCATAATCTGGGCAGGGAGGTACGTACGCGTTCTGCTAGGGTGAAGGGAGCCATGGGACGCCGCCATGCCTCGTCTGATTTTTCTCACCAAGTCGCCATGGGCAAGAGCTTTAGCGCAGTGGTCTTTGAGGAAGCCGTTTGTTGCTAAAACGTAAGGTTGTAGACTCGTTGCCTTTATGGTGCCTCGCTCGTTCTCCGATCCATGCAATGTAGCGCGCCATGGTAGTTGTTACAACGGCTAGTGGGGGTAGACAATAATCTTCGCAAAACTCAAAGTATGGTTTAATCGCGCTACCATACGTCTCGGACGTGCTCTTAGCCCATGTTGCAGGTTAGTAATTGGAGTGTTTTAGCTCTAAGAATGTCATGTATGCGTTGCATGTAGAGAAACATCGAGTTGTCCCACGGGTTGTTGCAGCCCGCAATTTCGAGCTTGTAGCGGACCTTAGTTGTACGGGTCGTGTAACTCCGGACTGTCGAGCTGATCGGGCGTGTAATGAACATGGTCAAAGTGGCACTTGTTGTTCACCGGCGGAAGTACAACCATGCCCGAAGGGAATCCGGAAGACTGTGACGGGCTAGTGTGGGTTGCCGATTGTACCGGCCCTGTGCCGCCGTCCGGGACGAAACAAATGAGGGCGCGCCGAAAGAGCCGACTTGTGGCACGCCAACTCGGTAAGTGCCTTTTCCCATGCTTTGCCTTGCCGTCGGGGCCGGCCATTGTTAGTAGCTGCCGCACCGCTATGTAGAAGTTTTGTGCGAGGTTGGGTAGCAAGGGCCATGCGGGGCTGCACTAGTTGCTCTCGTCGCGCCAGCGTGAGTCGGATAGGTGTAGTTCGATTATCGCCTCGCACGAATGGTCGATCATGTTTGCGTTGTAGCGAGGGAGTAGGGTGTCGAGTGCCGACGCGAGGCGGTCGATTGTATGCGGCCTAAACTAGTTATCAATCTCGAGAAATAATGTAGGGCCAAGCTGCTAATCGTCGTTGTCCAAGTGGCGGCCGAGCTTGTATGCCCAAGTGTATGTTGCGGATCTGATGTAACGGGGCGTGATGTGAATGTTGTTGCTGTCTAGCAGGAACTAGAGACGGCGTAGCTCCTCCATTCGTTCCGGTGAACGTGAAGTGAGACCGGCCATGACGCATAAGACGGCCCGGGTGTCCACGTGGAGGAGGATGCGCTGGCCATCGGGGTGCGGGAGGAAGGCTACTCGGACACCCTTCATCTCCTTCCATATAATGTGATGCGTCTCGTTTGCTTCTCCTTGGAAGCCGCGTGCTTCGAGTTTTTCGTTAAGTGCGGCGCCCCAACCATAACCTAAGCTGTCGCAGTGGATGTGGGATGTTTCGACTGATCGGTGGACTTTCTTGCCGTTGGCGTAACTATTCTATGTATTTGTGTCCACCAATGCATGTCGCGACGAAGCGAATGGGTGAGACATGCTCTGCCTCCCCATTTGTCCCCCATGACGGAATGCAATTCGCGGAGGAAGAATCGTACATCCGGGATAGCGAACAATGGGTACAACGTATGACCAACGAAAGATTGTAGCGCTTTTACGGGTAGCCATCGGCGTGTTCGTGACGCGCGTTGCATCAGTTGACGGGCTTGCTTGGAGTCATACCTCGTCATCTTAGTCGTACAGTAGGTGTTGTGTTGGTTGTGCGTGTCTCATGCCGGGCAGGTGTCGCGACAAGTGCTCACATGAACGTGGTGCTAATGGCGAGATGCCGACATAAACAGTTTCAAATGTACTGCGGAATGTAAATTCTGACACTACGAGGGAAAACTGTCCACGGGCGAAGTAGCCGACGCATGAGAGAGACCGGCGTGGAAGGAGCACATCCAATAGTTTTTTCAAGAGCGTGTAGGCACGCAAAAGCGTAGACGGGCGCTGCTCGCCTTGACTACCCTCCTTCACCGTGGGTAACGTTACATCCTCGTTATGTACGGTGAGCGTTGCGGCGATGCCTCGGGAAAAAATAATAACATTAGTAATACTACTACGCGCGGGCCGTATTTGTACGGGTTGGCTTTAAAACCATACCCGGTCGAGAGCATCGATAGGCTAGGTGGAGCTGAAAGCTGGGTGGGGCGAACGTGGGGCCGGGCGCTTAACACATACTCCTCGCCTTGTTACGTGGGAGATGGTAAGACAGTCACAAAGACAACCAACTCGAAGGCGAAGCACGGTGTCGGTTGGACGATGAATTATTAGCGTAGCGCCGAGGGCTTTACACACGCTCTACTCTTATTCACGTGGGATTAGCTAGGACTAGCGTGGCGCCGAGCGCTTTACACAGTCTAACTTGGTGGGGAGCCCATAACCGGTTGGAGATGGAGACAGAAAATTATATGTATAGGGTCGTGCCCCACACGGGGGCCGAGTATGGAGCCTAGAGAAGTGAGAGGACTGAGATGGCGGCCACCCACTGACAGGGAAATAGAGTACCGCTAATAGCATGACCTAAGTAATGACATGGTAGATAGCTGCCTTGTACGGAAGCACTACGTAACGAGATGCTAGTGCTAGCCGTCCCGTCTGGGCGGGCTCCGAGAACCCCTAGGTACGGTGGCCGAGTAGCCCCAAGCATGTAAGGAGGTGGTCGGCTCATATGCGGAGTGCTAGCGCGAGATCATGCGTCGCAGCGAAGAGAAGGAAGTCGTCTATTGAAATTGAACTTGTTTACAACATGCACCATGTGAAATATTTTGTTGTCTCTCGCCCCCCTACAGTCAACCACGAACAATCAACCACGAAAAATATGGGCCGGTCACTACCCTAAAGTGTTTGTTCCACTTCGGAGGAACATCACAGTACAAATCATTTTTTCTGTTTGTCTTTTTAAATAATGCCATTTCGAAATTTGATTTCTAGGGGGGGTTGAAGATGCGTTCTTCTAGTGAACTTGGCAAGCAGCATGGGACCTAAGTTCTTTGAAGCGGTAAACCAATATTATGTTGGCCGACCCGTATTTTTTCGTGGTTGGTTGACTCGGCCCTCCAAGCTTCGCCATCTAGGGAACTTACAAGCCGGGGCTAGACCGTGAACCTCCTATTCCTTCGTCTCCAAGACTAATTTACGGGAGTTTTACTACCCCCCCCCCCCCCCCTTGGAGATTTTGCGTCTCGTGGGGGTGGTGGTAGGGCAGTGAGGTTAGGTGCGGTTGAGGAGGGGTGAGGAGC
>JAPMLY010001246.1:62615-80826 GCA_026401115.1 Tetraselmis chui
CTGCGGGAGATAATGACGATCTAGGCGGTGGTTCTTCGGCTTATTAGTCATGGCTTGATTCAGGATATTCTCGTTGATGATACGGTATTAGGATGAATCGTGTGCTCCATTAAAAAAGAAAAAAACTTCGAAGAAAAGGCACAGTAAACCACAAATAATCAAAAAAATGATGAAAAACCCCCACATCTGATGCTCTATGAACTTTATTAAAATAATTTTACAACAAAAAGGAAGCGGAGACCACCAAGCAAGAAGAAGAAAAGAGGAAATAAGCTTGAGCCCGAGGAACAAGAAGGCATGCCATAGCATTAGCACTGCCCGCATGCAAAGCGTCGCGGAGACATGAATCGGACGTGCCATTAAGAGTGGTAGAAAGACGTTGCATGAACTCTCGCCGCACACCCCCCCCCAAATGTGACGAGTACAATCCTGCAACAGTACATTGCAGGACATTGTACAGGTACTCGTTACGGATTCCAATTCGTGCTTTTCCACAGGACGGACGTATACTCGTGGGTACGTCGCTACTGCAATATTGTAATGGTGATGATGCTACAGTACGACCAGTACCTCCCGGTACGTACAGATATACATAATTAATCTAACCAGCCAGATGACGCGCCAAAACGAGCTCTTCGATGCAGAAGGAGCCGCGTCGTGAAACCCAATGCTAGGCAGGCCGCGTCTCGAGGCAGATGACGACGGTTAGACAGCCCTAACGCCGGACACGTAAGCGTAGCTTGCATGCGTAATTAGTCAGGGCTGAAACCTATTTAAGCCCAGTGCAGTACAGGGAGGTGACAGAACCTTTTAACAATTCCATTGTTCACTTACAACATCTACTGCCTACGTACAGCAGTGAAACATCTTTCACCATTGCCTCTCGACAACATCATTTTGCCATCTTGCAACGACAGAACTAGACAGACTAGAACAGATTTGTGCTAGCGTTTAGCTTTCAGAGGCTAACCGCCACACTGGTTTCGGAGCTCATTGGTCGACGCACGCTTTCGTTGCTCGTTGATTCGCTCGACGTTGCTTGACTGAGTTGAGATGGCTTCTCTAGGACCCGGACATTACGTGGTGTTGGTAATTCACGTTGGAGGAACTAAACCGTCGGACTTGAAGTTGGTGTTACAGCGTGAGCCTCGTTCTGGTAAAACTTGGTTCCCAGCTGGCTCTGTCTTACCTAATGAAGAGCCTGTCGACGCTGCTGTTCGCGAGTTACACGAGGAGACCGGTCTTGTTTTGACACCGGATGATTTAACACTGTTGAGTGGTGAACCTGTCGTTGTTACGCTACCTCAAGGACGACAGCTTGTCTACGTTTACTCGGCTTCTATTCCTGTCCTGTTTGCTACGAACAACTTACGCACACTTGCTCAGGTTGAGCAGGCTGTTTTAGCACAGTCGACAGTTAATCCGGATGGCACTTACGTCGTCCCGGAAACCATCAACATTGACGGTCTGACACTTACGCCCGCACAGAAGGGGTTACTTCGTGCTGAGAAGCACAAGAGTGAGTTACTTCACTTTGGCTACGTGACTCAATGGGAACTCTTTTACCGAGCGATCCGTCAACACAGTCCAGTCCTACAAGACGACACGTCTATCCCGAGACAGTTCTTCATGTACTCTCGGTTTACGACTGTCGACTCTGGTCCTGTCTGGCTGCTGATTCGCGGACACATCAACCGACTGACCGGTGAAGGGCCTACAGACTTACGAGTGGGAATGCCGATGCCTACACACAACTTAGCTGGACTACCTGTTACCCTCACGGAAACCCAGCGGAAGGCTGCAATTAATTCGCCAAATCAGAGTGGTCGTGTCGCTAATGAACTGGAGGACTGGCTTGAAGCACAGCCTCGGCGTTTTCTCATGCTAGGGATTTCGCCTGATACGTACGACTCAGTGATATGGGTTACTTCACAGTTCTCAGGACATCTGAATGGGTGGTGGCTGAACCGGAAAACTCAGCCTCCAATTCCGGCTACGTACAACGAGCTTGTTACGGAGTTACGCAACTCGACGTTTCTTCCTAACATCAAAGACGACGCAATCAACTCTTTGCTCAGCTTTACGCAGAGCAGCACGATGAGTTACGCGTTCTACACTAAACAGTACAACGACTTCTTACGTCGGTCTCGTGAGCCCTTGTCAGCTGATCTTCAGTGTGTGCGCTTCATTAACGGCTTAGCGAACTCTTCGTTGAAGAACCAGGCAAAGTCACACCGAGCTCAGAGGGGATACCAGATTACGCTGGTGGAGCTGCAAAACTTTTTGAATGACGTCGTGACAAACTCGCCGGAACTCAGCAATACGAGGTCTGCTGCTGGTCCATCTGCCCAGCCTACACGCAAGCGCAACTTTGATGACCCTCTCGAGGAAGCCTCTAACGTCTGGAAACGTAATAGAGGTGGCCGTGGTCGTGGCTGCGGACGTGGTGGCAACAATGGTGGTCGTGGTGGCAACAATGGTGGACGTGGTCAAACATCTGGCCGCGATGATTTTAACACACTCGCAAATGCGATGACAGCTGAGGAGCGTAAGCGACACATGGACGAGGGACTATGCTTCAAGTGCCACAAGAAGGGGCATCGATTGTTCCAATGCCTTGAGTTCAAGGGCAAGGCACCGATGCAACCTAAGAAGCAATGATGGTGGCAAGGCTGTTCTACTAATGAACTGGAGCAGCGGCTACATCTACTGTTCATTCTGAGACACTATTAGCGACAGAGGTCGTCGAAACACCTTCGGCATCTCCATCGACTACAGTCGCGACACCTGCAACTCTAGTGGCAGGTCGTCGACGTCAGGCTAAGCAGAGACAGAGTCGTAAACCTGTAACCAGACGTTCAATTGATTGGAAACTGGTTGACTCAGTCTTTGACCCTCTGCATGCACGATTTGACTTCACATTGGAGGGATGTGCTGATGATGAAGGTCTAAACTCGCACGGTGACTTACCTCACTGTTCGCCGAGTGACTCGATTCTAGACAGAGATTTGTCAGGAGAACGGGTGTTCATCAACCCACCCTGGGAGTTAGCTGAGCAGATTGCGCAGCATTTTGAGGATTGTCGTCGAACATCTCCGACATCTACGATGGTTGTATTTGTACTACCGAAGTGGGCGAAATTTACTCAAGTGACTAAGCACTGGAAACTCTACCAAGAATTCCCAGCGAGAACTCAGCTTTTTACTCGTCAGTCACTGGAGAACCCAGCGCAACAGGAGGTGGTTGCTCCATCTCCTTGGCATGTACATCTGTGGTTAGTCGACGCAGATTGTGCGTTTAACGACTCAACAGCACCTACAGCACCTGATCAACCCGACTCGGTACCTGTACATGCAGACAACGCGGAACCTTCCATCGCTACGCTGCAACAATTTTCCTCGCCAGCTGCAGCCCTACTGACTGACCTCACGGAAGCTCGCCCGTTAATTCGAACCGAGCTGACTGTAAAAACTCCTGATGGCGGACACCAAATTTCTGGATTAGTGGACTGCGCTGCGACGCTTGATTTTGTATAAGAGGACTTTGTACGACGTTTCGCTTTACAGACTCGGAAGTCTGCGACTAAGACCCCAGTTCGACTCGCCAACGGACAACGAGTGACTTCTACAACAGTCTGTGACGTCACTTTTGAGCTGGCTCGACACGAATTTCACCGGACTTTCTACGTCTTACGTGATTTACGCACAGCTGATTTAATCCTGGGTTTACCATGGCTTGATGACGAACATGCCTCTTTATTACTGTTTGGTACAACCAGAATGTTTACACTAATGGACGGCACAGCTGTGGAGACTACCCTCGAGGAACGACGCCCTGAGTGTCTACTCATGTCGTCTACGAAAGTTCAGAAACTTATGCGCAAGACGCGCCGCAGCAGAGGACGTCATGCTGAATTTTTAAGTCATTGAACTTACGTCAGCCACTAAACAACCGACAGACTTTCACACTGGAGAGGAGCTAGCTGCAGAACAACGTGACAACTTCCGATCGTTACTCTTCGATGACTTCCCAGAGTTATTGCAACCTGTCGACTCTCCACATGTAAGTCGACAGTGGGATCATCCCATTGAAACAATTGGCCCGATGCGACGTCAACGTCTGAACAGATTGTCACCCGCAGAGCGCGCTGAGCTTAATCGACAGCTCAAAGACGCAGTGGAGGCTGGTCTAGTCCGTCCCAGCTACAATGAATTCGGCTCGCCAATTCTTTTTGTGCGGAAAGCTGATGGCTCGCTACGTCTGTGCATTGACTACCGTGGCCTTAAAGAGGTTACGCGTAAAGATGCTTACCCACTACCGCGTGTGGATGATACTATGGACGAACTTAAGGACGCGAATTTTTACACACACCTCGACCTCGCTTCTGGATTCTGGCAAGTTCGAGTGCGTGATCAGGACGTTCACAAGACGGCTTTTCAGACCCATGATGGCTTAATGGAGTGGGTCGCCATGCCGTTTGGCCTGTGCAATGCGCCGGCTACATTTCAACGAATGATGAACGACATTCTTCGCGACTTTTTACATAAGTTCGTGACAGTCTACCTAGATGACGTCTGCATTTATAGTCGAACACTGGAGGAGCACCTGGAGCACCTACGTCTAGTGCTGCAGCGATTCAAGGAGGAAGGGCTGAAATTACGGCTTAAGAAATGCTTCTTCGGACTACAACAGATGGAATACCTGGGCTACACTGTGTCAGCCGGTAAAATTTCGGTTTCCACAAAGAAAGTCGAGGCCGTTGCAGACTGGCCAGTGCCCAAGACGCAGAAGGAGGTTCGCAGTTTTGTACAATTCTGCAACTTCTATGCCAGATTTATACACCATTTTAGCGACCTTACGGCTCCATTGACGGACTTACTGCGGAAGTCCCAGCCACGGAAGGTTACGCTGACGCCTGCCTCTTTGGAAGCCTTCGAGACTCTCAAGTTACGGCTCATTTCCGCGCCATGCCTGATCCTTCCGGAGGTCGGCTCGGACGCGACGTTCACCGTAGCTACAAATCCATCAACAGTGGGGATTGCAGCATTCATGTTGCAAGACCAAGGAGGAGGTCTTCAACCAGTCTCTTACTGGGCGCGTAAGCTGAATCCAGCTGAGCGTGGTAACACTTACTCTGCGTACGACTTAGAAGCTTTGGCCGTATGCGAAGCTGTCAAGCATTGGAGGTGCTATCTTGAAGGGTGCTCTAAGTTCCTTGTCGTAACAGACCACGACACACTGCGACATCTGCTCAGGCAACCGAACAACAGGCTGAACAAGCGGCAAGCAAGATGCCTGCGGGATTTGCAACCGTTTGTGGGCTCGATGACACTTGCATATCGCAAGGGAGCTCTGAACGAAGCTGACCCGTTAAGCCGGCGTCCAGACTTCGTACCTCAGGCCACAGTACCCTTATTTTGGGATGGCGAGGTTCCATCAGATCGAGAATTACGACGGAAGTCCTAGCTGCTGTTTGAAGACGCACAGTTAAATTCACTTACTGTTGACGCGCTGCAGCTGAGCCCTGAGTTCGCTGATCTCATTCGCGAGGGATTCTCACAAGATTCGTTTTATGGGGACGATGGTGAGTGGACAAGAGACAGCCGGATAGAAGCCAGAGACGGATACTTTTGGCGCCTCAATCGCCTCTGTATACCACAGAACTCTGAGCTCCGACTGAAACTGATCACAGAGCTGCACGAAAGTTCGTCAGCTGGTCACATAGGAGTTGCTAGCACTCTTGCTAAAGCACTCGACAGATTCTGGTGGAAACGAATCCGCCAAGACGTGAAAGATTTTTGTGAACGCTGCTTCGTGTGTCGACGAGCGAAGATTCGACCGCAGATGGCTGCGACTCTTTACCCGTTACCTGTTCCACCCAGACCGTGGCATACAGTTGGTCTTGACTACCTGACACACTTGCCTGAGAGCAACGGCTTTAACAATGTGCTGATTGTAGTAGACCATCTAACTCGAATGGCCCATTTTCTGCCATGTACAGAGTCGATTACTGCCGAAGAAACTGCCACTTTGTTTTTACAGGGAGTCTACCGCTTACATGGACTGCCCCGTGTGCTGATCAGCGACCGTGACCCGAAATTTGTCAGTGCCTTATGGAAGCCACCTTGGAGACGCCTTGGAACGCGTCTCAACATGTCTTCTAGCCGACACCCAAAAACAGACGGCTTGACAGAGCGCGTGAACAACACATTTCAGCAGCTTCTTCGTTGCTTCTGTTGCTACGATGGCTTTGATTGGACAACACTTTTACCGCAAGTGGAATTTGCGTACAACGCTTCGCGTGCACTCGGAATTGAGCACACACCGTTCGAGGCTAACTTTGGTTTTTCTCCTTAGGAGCCTCCTGACCTGCTAGACGCAACAGAACGATTGATATTGTTACAGGAAGTACACACCATGGTACGCTCAGTGTTACAGCTACACAAGGACGAGATGCAGGCGCGCACAGAACCGTCTACAGCGCCACACTTCGCTAAGGGAGACAAGGTGTCAGTCGTCACAGCAAACCTTTTTCTGCGAGGACAACCGAACCGGAAACTCAGAGACAGACAGCTCGGCCCTTTTCCAGTGGAGGAGTAGATTGGGAAGCACAGTTACAGATTGAAAATACCAGCGACATTACGCTTACATCATGTGTTCCATGTTAACAACTTGCGACCCTGCTCTACCGCTCCGCTACGACCAGCTGTCCCGGTGACTGTACCTGAAGGAGACGACGAGGAGTTTGACGTCTCGCACATCTCTGCTGTGTGCATCAAGTCGCTACCTGGGCGACGAGGCAAGTATTTGCTCTTCATGACGCACTTCAGTGATGACGATATTCCACCTGTCTGGCACTGGTTAAACGAGGTGCATCGAACGATTGCATTACAAGAATTCTTGGAGACGCCTCAATGGCACAATTTTGCCAAGACTCAGGCGTACACTGACTTCATGCACGCTCACCCAGCGCGCATTCATGAGTCCCAGTAACTGCTCCAGTAAAGGAGCTTAGACCACGGAGGTCTGCCTCGCGGCGACCTCATTGATCTGTCAAGAGGGGGAGGATACGAGTGTGACGAGTACAGTCCGGAAACAGTACATTGCAGGACATTGTACAGGTACTCGTTACGGATTCCAATTCGTGCTTTTCCACAGGACGGACGTATACTCGTGGGTATGTCGCTACTGCAGTATTGTAATGGTGCTGATGCTACATTACGACCAGTACCTCCCGGTACGTACAGATATGCATAATTAATCTAACCAGCCAGATGACGCGCCAAAACGAGCTCTTCGATGCAGAAGGAGCCGCGTCGTGAAACCCAATGCTAGGCAGGCCGCGTCTCGAGGCAGATGACGACGGTTAGACAGCCCTAACGCCTGACACGTAAGCGTAGCTTGCAGGCGTAATTAGTCTGGGCTGAAACCTATTTAAGCCCAGTGCAGTAGAGGGAGGTGACAGAACCTTTTAACAATTCCATTGTTCACTTACAACATCTACTGCCTAAGCACAGCAGTGAAACATCTTTCACCATTGCCTCTCGACAACATCATTTTGCCATCTTGCAACGACAGAACTAGACAGACTAGAACAGATTTGTGCTAGCGTTTAGCTTTCAGAGGCTAACCGCCACACAAACGCCGAAAAGGAACAGCATAAGTAGTTCGACGAAGTGTGACATACGGGCGGCATAATTGTCTTACCGCAAAGAACGAGAGTCAGCAACACCCATGTCACGGAAGCGACGAACTTCCACCAAAGAAGCGAGACGATAAGCCAATTCAGCCGCCATAGGCGCCAACCGGCTCCCATCCTCTAGTGCGAATGGATAGTAGACATGGGCGTACCAAGCAAAGCGGAAGTGCGGAGGTCCACGTCGAGTTTACCATGCTGAGCTCCAAATACAAGACTGCCCGGGATTGGTAGACGAGCACCTATACGAGGAACATTGGCGTTCTTGCGAGCACTTGTCACCGTCACATCAACACCAAGATGGCGGTGTGGAGCCATGAAGTCTAGCCAAACCACATCCCTAGGACGATCTCGAGAAGCTTCCGACCGAATACGGCGGACCTCCAACCGCCTGTCCCTAAATGCTTTATAGACCGTCAAATATATACATATGGTAGTAGTTATGAAATCAACTGCTTTTACTATCGATATCCTTCTTATAAGCATACAATACCAGAAGCAGCTTCGCGCATCTATCATGATATACAATTACAGAACAAAGTGAATAACGAACATCAAGCAAAATCAAAAATCAAA
Source organism: Tetraselmis chui (assembly GCA_026401115.1). Lineage (NCBI taxonomy): Eukaryota > Viridiplantae > Chlorophyta > Chlorodendrophyceae > Chlorodendrales > Chlorodendraceae > Tetraselmis > Tetraselmis chui. The sequence goes on from JAPMLY010001246.1 coordinate 70,888, forward strand.
ATCAAATCAAAGATCAAATCAAATCAAAATCAAATCAAATCAAATCAAAAATAATTCAAAACCGTGTTAGGGCTAACGTATGCCAAAATGTGGATCACTTACAGGATTTTGGTATTGGTGGCCTTTGGGTCTCCCTACACGCAATGTGAGAGGGAATCGGGTGGGTGAGGTTGCGTGAGCGCAAAAGGTAGAAGGTGGACACACAATCGTTGCTTGTGCGTCATATGGTGTGGGGACATTTTACTATCCGTGGGCTTCAGCGCGCTTGCACCGTTAGGGGAGATGTACCGTCGGAGGAGACACATATTACTACGTAATTAAGCCATGTAACTCAAACCTCTATATTACCAATGTGACCATTTAAGTTGTGTTGGGGCTCACTTCTGCCATCTATCGCCGACTTGCGTGTTACGACGGGTGGGGCTCCACGAGGGGTCGGTCATCTACCCAAATAGTAGCCGAGCTCCCGGGTTCGGGATAAGGCTAGGGATCGATGATATCATCCGGACTATATCGACTTATTTCGTGGTGTTTTCGGAGACCCCGAATGCGAAATGTACCCGAAGTTGCAGCGAAATGCGCTTGTAAAATATCGACGATACCATCGATCCCTAGCCTTAGTTCGGGAGTACCGTTTGTTGGGTCGATGTAGGCTAGGACTACGTCCGACTCTCGCGCTCAACCGCCGAATATTTGATCTTTTGCGTCGGTGTGCCGGTACCGCACGCCGCTGTCGCGACGCCCTACGCTTGCGTAGGGAGTGCGAAGTCCACATGAAACCTTCCGGGGGTTGTTTGTGTACTGCGCGAAGTACCAACTAAAGCGAAGTTGCAAGGATGTCTCTTGTCCATTGAGTAGTGGTTTCGCGATAAACAATCGCCCATGTCTTGTGTGGCGGATTTCCCGCTGAAAACTTGGTCCGGGAAGTGTCGAAGTACGTTAGTAATACAACGATATCTTGGTAAGCTGAGTATGGTAGTTCACATAGTAGTTTTCGCCCCGTGGAAGTACCGCGCTGTCCTTTTCTCGTTATGTGGTATAGGATATGATAAAATCGGATGGTGTACATATTCTACACAAAAGGTCATCAGACCGGCACTCGACTCTTGCCCCCCTTCGACAAAAAATATTGACACGCCATACACGCTTTGAATAGAAAAATAGTGGCCGATCAAGCGTGCGTCCACGTGTCCTTGAGCCTCGTGCGGAGGGCATGCGCAATGCGTAGCGATGGTACCATAATATGGGCTGGGAGGTACATGCGCGTTCTGCTAGGGTGAAGGGAGACATGGGACGCTGCCATGTGACTTTTCTGACTTTTTTGACCAAGTCGCCATGTGCAAGAGGTTTAGCGCAGTGGTCTCTAAAGAAGCCGTTTGCTGCTGAAATATAAGGTTGTAGACTCGTTGCCTTTACGGTGCCTCGTTCTCCGATCCATGCAATGTAGCGCGCCATGGTAGTTGTTGCAGCGGCCAGTGGGGGTAGACATTGATCTTCGGGAAACTCGAAATATGGTTTAATCGCGCTACCATACGTCTCGGACGTGCTCTTAGCCCATGTTGCAGTCAGTAATTCGAGAGTTTTAGCTCCGAGAGTGTTCGTTCCATGTAGGCGTTGCATGTAGGGACGCATCGAGTCGGCCCACGGGTAGTTGCAGCCCGCAATTTCGAGCTTGTAGCGGACCTTAGTTGTACGGGTCGTGTAACTCCGGACTGCCGAGATGGTCGGGCGTGTAATGAACATGGTCAGAGTGGCACTTATTGTTCCCCGGCGAAGGTGCAACCATGCCGGAAGGGAATCCGGAATACCGTGACGGGCTAGTGTGGGTTGCCGTTTGTACCGGCCCCGTGCCGCCGTCCGGGACGGAACAAGTGAATGTGCGCCGAAAGGACCGACATGTGGCACGCCAACTCGGTAAGTGCTTGGTGCCACGCTTTACCTTGCCGTCGGGGGGCGACCATGGTTAGTAGCTGCCGCGCCGCTCTATAGAAGTTTCTGTGTGAGGTCGTGAAGCAAGGGCCATGCGGGGCTCCACTAGTTGCTCTCGTCGCGCCAGCGTGAGTCGGATAGGTGTAGTTCGTTTAACGCCTCGCAAGAATGGTCGGGCCATCTTGCGTTGTAGCGAGGGAGTAGGGTGTGGAGTGCCGAAACGAGGCGGTCGATCGTATGCGGCCCGAATTGGATGTCAATCTCGAGAAATAATGTAGGGTCAAGCTGCCAATCATCGTTGTCCAAGTGGCGGCCGAGCTTGTCTGCCCAAGTGTATGTTGCGGATTTGATGTAACGGGGCGTGATCTGAATGTTGCTGTTGTCCAGCAAGAACTTGAGACGGCGGAGCTCCTCCATTAGTTCCGGTGAACGTGAAGTGAGACCGGCCATGACGCAAATGATGGCCCGGGTGCCCACGTGGAGGAGGATGTGTCGGCCATCGAGGTGTGGGAGGAAGGCTACGCGGACACCCTTCATCTCCTTCCATGTACTGTGTTATGTCTCGTTTGCATGTCCCTAGAAGCCGCGTGCTTCGAATTTTCCGTTGAGGACGGCGCCGCAGCCATAGCCTGAGCTGTCGCAATGGATGTGGGATATTTCGACTGATCGGTGGACTTTCTTGCAGTTGGTGTTACTATGTATTTGTGTCCACCAATGCATGTCGCGACGAAGCTAATGGGTGAGGCGTACCCTGCCTCCCCACTTGTACCCCATGACGGCATGCAATTCGCGGAGGAAGGATCGTGCATCCGGGATAGCGAACAATATGTATTACGCATGATCAACGAAACATTGTAGCGCTTTTACGGGTAGTCATCAGCGTGTTTGTGACCCGCGTTGCATTAGTTGACGGGCTTGCTTGGAGTCATATCTCGTCATCTTGGTCGTATAGTAGGTGTTGTGTTGGTAGCGCGTGTCTCATGCCGGGTAGGTGTTGCGGCAAATGCTCACATGAACGTGGTGCTACTGGCGAGTTGTGGACAAGAACGGTTCCAAATCTAATGCGGAATGTATTGGTCTGACATCAAGAGGGAAAACTGTCCACGGGTGAAGTAGCCGACGCATGAGAGATACCGGCGTGGAAGGAGCACATCCAATAGGTTTATCAAGAGCATGTAGGCACGCAAAAGCGTATACGGGCGCTGCTCGCCTTGACTACCCTCCTTCGTCGTGGGCAAGGTTACATCCTCGCTATGTACGGTGTTGCCTCGGGAAAAAACAATAACATTGCTAATAATAGTACGCGCGAGCCGTATTTTTGCGGTTTGGTTTGAAAATCGTATCCGGTCGAGAACATCGATAGGCTAGGAAGAGCTGAAAGCTGGGTGGGGCGAGCGTGGCGCCGGGTGCTTTACACATACTCTTCGCCTTGTTACGTGGGAGATGGTAGGACAGTCACAAAGACAGTTGGCTCGAAGGCGAAGCATGGTGCCGGTTGGACGATGAATTATTAGCGTGGCGCCGAGGGCTTTACACACGCTCTACTCTTATTTACGTGGGATTAGCAAGGACTAGCGTGGCACCGAGCGCTTTAGACAGGCTCTTCTCTAGTGCAACTTGGTGGGGAGCCCATAAGCGGCTGGAGATGGAAACGGAGAGTTAAATGTAGGGTCGTGCCGGCCCCACACGGGGGCCAAGTATGGAGCCTAGAGAAGTGAGAAGACTGAGATGGCGGCCGGCGAAGGCACTTGCAGGGCCGGCCGACCGCCACTAACAGGGAAATAGAGTACCGCTGATAGCATGACACTAAGTAATAACATGGTAGATAGATGCCGTGTACGATAGCACTAGGTAACGGGATGCTAGTGCTAACCGTCCCGTATGGGCGGGCTCCGAGAGCCCCTTGGCAGGTTGGCGGAGTAGCCCAAGCGGGTAAGGAGGTGGTCGGCTCACTGGCGGAGCGCCAACGCGAGGTCATGCGTCGCAACGAAGAGAAGAACGTCGCCTATTGAAATTGAACTTGTTTACAACATGCACTAGGTGAAACAGGTTGTTGTCTCTTGCCCCCCTACAATCAACCACGAACAATCAACCACGAAAAATACGGGCCGGTCACCACCGTAAAGTTGGAGCCGCCTCTCCATGACTAAGTGTTCCACATCGGAGAAACATGACAATACAAACTGTTTTTTCATTTGTCTTTTTCAATATGTCTTTTTCCATTTCGAAATATGATTTCTGGCGGGGGTTTGAAGATGCGTTCTTCAAGTGAACTTGACAAGCAGCATGGGACCTAAGTGCTTTGAAACGGTTAACCTTCTTATACTTCTTATGCGAATGATTCAGGAAATGACACAAATGGCACACGTAGTCTTAGATTATGACCATGCTTGCCAAGCTCCCGGTACGCTTCTATGGCACTCGATTGCGAATTGCATTGTGTGTGTGTGTGTGTGTGTGTGTGTGTGTGTGTGTGTGTGTGTGTGTGTGTGTGTGTGTGTGTGTGTGTGTGTGTGTGTGTGTGCGTGTGTGTGTGTGTGTGTGTGTGTGTGTGTGTGTGTGTGTGTGTGTGTGTGTGTGTGTGTGTGTGTGTGTGTGTATGTGTGTGTGTGTGTGTGATTTGCTGATCGACTATGTTGCATGACAGGTTGTGCTTCCACCATCACTGCGACCAGTGAGACGCCATCTACGGACGGCATGAGCAAGTCCAAACGCCAACAGTTGCAACAACAACACTTCGGCCAGTGATGCAGAGGCCGCCAACCCTTCATGTACATGCCCAGTGCCATGTTCTACATCGCCGACATCCTGCACAACATGTTGAAGGTGGTGCCACAGATGTTTCTGCATATCGTGCAAGAGAATTGTGACGAAGGGCAGTTGGAGGAGGTTGGGCAGTGGTTCTACAAAAAATTTGTCTTTGATCATCAGTGACGATACATATCTCCAAACAGAGACGGGTGTTAAGAATTTGAACGTTTCTGCGGAAAGCTTGCCGGGATCGACATGCCGACTGCTTCTTGACAATTTTGAGACTATCATGGAGATCGCCATCAGCAACGACCATGGCAATGGCGAGATCAATGAGGGTGTCTACGCAAAGGCACTTGCAGTTTTTGAGGCTTTCTTCCTCTCCAATGACGCTGTCACTAGAGGATGCAACGACAGCGACCATGTGGCTGTGGAAGCACATGCGCAAAAGCTCGACAATCTAGGTGCTGTGTTTATGGCTACATATTTGGAGGTGGCCACTCACACTCATGTGACTGTTTACATGCACACTATGGCGTGTCACATGGGCGATCTTGTGAGATAATGGGGTGGCTTGATGAAATGGTGCAGCCAAGGAGCCGAGGCAATGCATCAAGTGACTAAATTGTTTGCTCGGAAGCGCTCAGTAAGGAGGGAGACCGTGTCTCAGGTTGTGCTCATCCGAGTGCACATGCTGATGAGGATACGAGCCCAACCATCACGTAGGCAACGAGTGCGGCACACCGGCAAGCATGTCACAGGCACCGGGCATGTATCAAAGGTCAAGAGGGAGGTCCTAATACAAGCTCAAGACCAAGTACCCCGCCCACAACTTTAAAAGTCCCGTGCAGTGAAAAGGGCAAGGGGCGAGTGAAAATTATGTAATATACAAATATTTACATGTCATTATTGCCTATTTCCGGCGACGCTTGGTAAAAGATATTGCATGAGATCGCCCGAAAAAGTCTGTGATCCGTGCATCATATTGATAAAATGACCTTGCCGGGGGTGGTACCTCATACAGCTCCATGGCATGTTTTACACGCGCTGCCTTGACTTGGCCGTTGCACATGGGGTCCCGGCTGGGCGAGTATTGCATATTTAGTTTTAGGTGCTCCGGCACTCAAGCACGACCATCACCCGTAGCCGCTCGTTCCTCATATGCACGTATTCGTCCTCTTTTCCAATTCCTTCTCCCGGGTTGCTCTCCTAGCATCTCTAGCTTTCCTTGCCTCGACCACTCGCAGGTGGTCAACGTAGGTTACGAAGCCATCTTTGGCTTTCGTCAAACGCAATTGTTGATAGGGCTTTGCTGCCACTGGAAAAAATGGTATGTGCTTTGTGTTCCCCCATCCTCTCCGCAATGTGGGCTCATGAAAATTCCCGCTAGTTGCCCGTTGCTGCAGGTGCTGAAAATGAGGCAGTTGTAGCTTGTTGCTGTAAATATTTGGCTCGCGTCCTTTATAGACTGCATGAACTTGAACTGCGCATACTTGCTTTGGTTACAATCCCACGGGGGGGAGGTGAGGGAACCTTGACAACTCGGCGTCCTCAGGGCCCGCCAACACGGGGTGAGCTGCTAGCAACTTGGGTCGACATGTGTTGGGAGGGTCTATTGCGACTACTAATTTGGTAGTGCTAAACTTGAAGGTAAGCTCCGATGTAGCGATAACGTTGGGCTGCCGTCTCGTCGTCTCAATCGCCGTGCCCGGCGGGATGATTATTTTCAGGGTGTTATTCTTTCGCCGGATGTTGCCGTACGCCACGTCCGCATATGATTGTGGCGTAAGGTGTATTCCCGCAAGTAGCTCCATCGCTCGCCACGTATGAAAAACCCACCCGCGAACCCTGCAGCCGACGTCCTTCCCTCAGCTACCACGGTCGCATAATTGCACGGAGCGAAACTCGCAGTCCCAAAAAGTGGCTGCTGACTTTCCCTCCCGTATTGTCATGGCCACGTCTCTCATCCAACTACTATGTAGGTTGGGAGGGAAGCCGACCACCTTCACAAGCTTGGATGCGTTGGAAGTTTTGAACTCGCGGCCGAACTCGTCTCCCACGGTCGCTGCATGGAACAAAGTCTCCCACGTCTCACGCTCCACAACCACCACGGAGTGAGCAGTGGGCCGAGGCATATGGTACATGCGTTGTCTTCAAACTCGTTCACGAGGCACTCTAAGCACTAGCCGTCCATGGTGCGATTTCGCCGATTTTGTGCCGCCATTGCACTCTGCCGCAACATGCATAGAAGAGGTACCCTCAAAAACGAACCTGTAACTTCATAGAGAGACCAAAACTCACAAAACCCCCATATGCTTGCATGCATTTGGTCCCAAGGAGCTCGATTCGCCAAAGACGGACACATCATCGCGGATATTGTTGGCGGCGTATGGTTTACGGCGGGGGCGAGTGAGTGAGTGGATACTTTCATGTACCGACAGCGCATGCCCGCCGTGGGGTACAAGCCGCACGAAGAGAATGTAAGACCACTCACCACCAAATCACGTCCACGACATGGTTATGGTCTTCGTATCACTTGCTACGAGTTTCAACGGAAACGCCGATGTAGCGAGTATGATAGGAAAGTGTCATCGACAACGGGCAGGCGCGCGTAATACATGTGCGCGAGTGGCGCGTTTTGACGTTGATTTCATACGCGTGTCAAACGCATGTACGATATTAAAATGTCCGTTGTACAATACCGGTAAAAGTGTTGTGCTCGTCAGAGATTGGTGAGAGATTTCTAGTAAAACTCTCTAGGGTACATGTCGACGATCCAGTCCGTGAGTTGTTGGGACTCATTGGGGGTGAATCTGACACTACATGATGGCCATGGAGAACATACGGGATGCGGTTGCCCCCCCACCTTATACTCCTAAATGTCAGTAACAGACATGGACTCATTGTTGTACTCATCACATACTCCACGTTATCCCTTAGCGGGAAATTTCTTTTTTTGAACTTACGGTCCATGTTGAAGAGAATGTAAATCCAGCCTCGTGCTATTTCAAGCCTCTCAACTCCGCGACCTTCCGCTGCGAACGACGCGGACACCCATTGCCGGTTGCTTGCTTGCACTTGAAATCAGGCGCTTCTAGACATTTTGAGCAAGTCTCAGGTCGGGCTTCACGCATTCAGTCTTGATCACACCGAAAGGATGCCAAGCGCATACGCCCTTCCATTTTGAATGTCGTCCCTTGTGAGGTCACCGTGCGTAAAAAAAGCGCGCATGCTACTGCAATACTGGTTTTGCTTGTGGACGGTCCATGTTATGTAAGAAAAACTTCGGACTGAAAATGATAAAAAACATTCCGATGCCAGCAACCCTTTTTGTGTATGTAGTGTTATTTCGGACGGATACACGGCCGCCAAGTAATATTGGGGTGCTGATTTTTTTCTGTGAGCGCGTCACTCTCATTTATTGGGACACATCATTGTACGGGTTTGAGGAATTGAGGGATGCGCTCGGGCATGATATCATGATACGGGGGTACAGGTATGCTGCACCGAAAAATTCCACCCCGCCCGCCATGGGCGACTGCTGCATGCATGTAGTGGGGACGAACTTTCCGGCAGGAATGCTCGTAGTAAATGTATAAGCAACCGCGTAAGATATATAATTTCTTCGATAAATTTCGAATCAATCCGCCCGGCGCCCGCATTCGATGGGCGCATTTGCACATACCCCCACTGCTGTTATTTTGCTTGAAGGATACTGAGTCGTTAGAAAAAAGTGAATTTCTTACAAGGAAAAGCAACATGAGCCACCAAGCAAAAAGAAGAAAAGAGGAAAAAACAAAGTCGGTAGAGAAATAAATGTAATCCTTACAGCAGCGAAAATACAAACAGGGAAAGACGATATGATCAACCGTGCACAGGTTTATAAATAACTGTTGAAGTGTCTACAGCCGTGTACACAATCCCAGATTGTACTGGTACTGCATCTTGTATCACATAGCAATATCAGACAGTTACGGGTATATTCTGCCCGTACAGCACAGATCATGAATCTCGACAGGCAGCTGTCAGTCATAGTTAACCATCATAACTGCCAGCCATAGCAGCACCGTCTAAGCACAGACAGTGGCCTGATAGCAGTGAGGCTGCGCCCTCCCCACATGGAACACTATTTATAGTCACTCTCATGTGACTCTTGTAACCATTCTCTTTCTCACTCTCACCTTTCAGTCTCAGTCACCCTTGCACCTTCTATAGGTTATGGGCCCTCACACGAAGTAACTTAGCTAACTCGTCGAAAACCTCATCATTGTACTTCTTAGCTTTGTTTGACTTCCAATACAACACAGAATAGTGTGCTGATCGACAACAAGGGTAAACCAAAAAGGAACGGTTCAACAACGCCTACACAAACTTTCGTAATTTTAACTGATCAACAGTTTCTTCATAACAAAGACCTCGTATTGCTCTTTGCGACCAAATTCCAAAGTCAGTAGCAATAGTACCTCAAAAAACATTTTCTCAACGCATCAACACATTCTCGTGAGCGATTTTACCCGTCGACAAAAACCTTTCACTCGTTGCGCCTAGATCTTAAAGTCAACAGTGATACCTTTCGAAAATCTTTATCGGCAATCGACGACAAAGTACCATCATCGACGTCGAAAATTTTCATACTTTTTTGCGGAAATACTACTAACCCCTAACCTCACCCCAATGTGGCGGTTAGCCTCTGAAAGCTAAACGCTAGCACAAATCTGTTCTAATCTGTCTAGTTCTGTTGTTGCAAGATGGCAAAATGATGTTGTCGAGAGGCAATTGATGGAAGATGTTTCTCTGCTGTATTTAGGCAGTAGATGTTGTAAGTGAACAAAGGAATTGTTAAAAGTTTCTGTCACCTCCCTCTACTGCACTGGGCTTAAATAGGTTTTAGCCCAGATTAATTACGCCTGCAAGCTTCGCTTACGTGTCAGGCGTTAGTGCTGCTCAACCGTCGTCATATGTCCTCGAGACACGGCCTGCTTAGCATTGGATTTCACGACGCGGCTCCTTCTGCATTGAAGAGCTCGTTCTGGCGCGTCTTCTGGCTGGTTAGATTAATTATGCATATCTGTACGTACCGGGAGGTACTGGTCGTACTGTAGCATCAGCACCATTACAATATTGCAGTAGCGGCGTACCCACGAGTATACGTCCGTCCTGTGGAAAAGCACGAATTGGTATCCGTAACGAGTACTTGTACAATGTCCTGCAATGTACTGTTGCAGGACTGTACTCGTCACACTCGTACCCTCCCCCTCT
>JAPMLY010001247.1:0-112130 GCA_026401115.1 Tetraselmis chui
GACCCTACTTGGCTAACAAATAAAACACGCACTCAAATACTCAAACTCCGTAAATGCAGCAAAAATAACGGCCCCCTCCCCATCGCCCAAGCCCTCTTAAACACAACCGAATATCTCTCCCCTGACGCCATCAAACAACAGTGCCAAGCACGCATACGCCAGCTCCTTCACGCCACCACCACGAATAAGATAAAAAAATTAAAAACTCGAGCCAATGCGGCCTACGACACCTGCCCCAAACTCTCCCACCGCCGATTGAAAATTAAAAGCGGCCTCCTACCCCCCGCCGGCGCCGCCTCCACCCTCCACCGCATGACCAAACCCGATAAAACCACCGCATCCTCTCCCTCCGCCGTCATTGACGCGGTACACTCTCACTTCGCTAGCGAACTCGGCTGCGCCACCCCACACGAACTACCCACCCCCCCATGGGAACTCCCCGACAACCCCGACAACTTTACCATCGAACCCCGCGGTGACCCCTCTCTCACCCTTGCCGACATGATTACCCGCGACACTTTCGATAAAACCCTCAACTCCCTAGGCACCGGCAAAGCCCCCGGCCCCGACGGTATCCCCAATGAAATAATCAAATTCCTACCACCGGCGACCCGCTCCGCCCTCTTCTCTCTCCTCTCCCTCCTAGCACACAAATCCTACACCCCTCCCGATTGGTGCCACAGCACAACATGCCTCCTACATAAAAAAGGCGACCCCTCCCTCCTCGATAACTACCGCCCTATCGCCCTCATGAATAACCTCCTTAAACTATGGACAGCACTAATCAAAGATGCAGGCTCGAAGTACGCCGAAACCCACGGCATTCTCAGCGACCAACAGGACGGATTCCGACAACACCGCAGTATCCACGACGCCCTCTCCTCCCTCATTATGACAATGGAGGACGCGAAACTCCACAGCAAAGACATCTACGTCATGTACGCAGATTTCAAAGGCGCCTTCAACGCCGCGGACCACCGTATCATGTTCAAACACATGCGTCAACTCGGTATGCCCCCCACCTTTGTCGACACATGCGAACACCTCTACGGGGTCTCAACCACAGACTATATTACACCACATAGCCCCACCCCTTCTATAGACATTAATCGCGGAACCCTCCAGGGCGACACCCTCTCCCCCTTTCTATTCACCCTCTTCCTTGAACCCTTTCTTCGCTGGCTCACGGTGGGAAGCCGAGGATACCGCCCAGGCCCCCCCGCTACTAACGTCGACCCCACAGAACCCACAGCCACATACCCTGGACACGGCTTCGCCGACGACCTCAGCCTCGCCACGGGCTCGACCCCCAACATGACCATCCAGCTCAGAAAACTCTCCCTCTTCAGCGCCTACACGGGCATGACCGTCAACATCCGCAAATGCTGCATCACCGGCGCCCTCTGGCGCACAGGCAACGCCCTCACCCTCGCCAACACTACCCTCCTCGCATCCCGCCTGCAAACTCAGTTCATCACCCTAAACTCCACTCCGGCCCCCATCCCCTCCATTGGCCCCAAGGACACATACCGCGTCCTAGGGGTAGAACTAAACACCTCCCTCAACTTCACCAAACACTGGCAAGAACTCAAACGTACCACTGCATCCCTCATCACCACCCTTTCCACCTCCCCACTAACACAATCCCGCAGAATCAGGGTCATCCGAGGACTCCTCATCGGAAAGCATTTTACCCTCCAGCTAGGCCTCTTCACCGACTCCCAACTCGACACTCTCGAAGGACAAATCTGCCGCGCACTCCGCTCCGCCGTCTCCTCGGTACGTAACCTTCCCCGCACCGCCCTTCACCGCCCTACATCAGACCTAGGATACGGACTCCCCTCCCTCAAAGCCCACGCCGCACAACTCACAGTTTGCCATCTACATAAAATCATGAACAACTCAGGCTATAGAGGCCACATGGCCCGCGCACACATGCGCACCCTATCCACCACGTACTCCCACTGGCCCTCGGAATCCATCATGTCAACTTGTTACACCCCACCCACGCTTGTCGGCTTGGCGGCACTCGTGAATGCCATTCCGCCCGCCGCGCCAGATGTGGTGATGGGTACGGACCCCTCCGCCGAGAGCGCAATCGGGCAGCAACGCTCGCGGCCGCTACAGCAGCGTACTGGTACCTGAGAAGGCGTCGTTCGCAGCAGCGTGCGGAAGTAGGTAATATTGGAGCGTTACCTCAGGGCGGCCGTGGAGGATACCGCCACGGAAAGGCGAAGGGCAAGCCGAGGAGGGCGTGGATGAAAGGCATCAAGGCATGGCGGTTGCGAACTAAGGAGACGCCGTGCATGTGCGAGACCGAGTACATGTGCACAGCTGACAAGTGGGCGAACGACGTCAACAGCACCTTGTACAAGGAGTTCCGGCGGACTTTCCGAATCCCTTTCGGATTGTATCAAGATATAGTGGAATCCGCCTACGCCTCGGGCATATTCCGCGACGATAGGCCGGGGCTTAAGAAGAAGAGGGCAAGGGGTACTCCCCCCTCACCGCTAACGCTTAAGATCTTGGCGTCGCTGAAGGTTATGGCGTTGGGCTGCCCTATGGATGGCGTGAGGCTTGAGAATGGCATCTCCCAGCATGTGCTTGCTAGGTTTTTTCACAAGTTTACTGCGTGGATGGTGGAGAAATATTTCGAGGACAACGTGCATATGCCCAACGACACAGCGGAGCTGGAAAGTGTGGAGACTGTGTACTCCTTGCTGGGGCTGCCTGGCTGCGTGGGTAGCATGGACGGTGTGCACTTCGCGTGGGACAATTGCCCTGCACCGAGTCTGCCGGCTTACAAAGGGACGGAGAACTTTCCGACTATGGTCTACAACGTCACCTGCGATCATGCCCGCCGTGTTATGTCTGTGCACGGCCCTTTCCCGGGTGCCAGGAACGACAAAAACATTGCTAGGACGGACCCTGCCGTCCGGGCGGTGAGATTTCACATCATGAACCTGAACTTCAGGTACCCAATGTACGCCGAAACGGGAGTTCCATACACTATGGCAGGTACAACCACTGTCCCATATATACTGTGGTATGCTTGTTGCTCTGTTTGTTATATTGCCTTATTGCAACCGTGTTTCATGTAATGCCTCTGCATATATAGGTGCATGGCTTCTCTGTGACGGTGGCTACCACAGGTGGCGGGCAACCATTGCTGGGTACAAGCACAGCGGGTCCGATGAGGCCATCCGGTGGAGTGAAAGGTGAGGCTACACGTTGTATGTACCCCATCTTGTGCATATGTACTCTAGTGATGTTAGTTTTAACGTAAGCACCGACATACATATATACATGATGGGGTCATGCCGGAAGGATGTGGAAGATTTGTTCGGGATCTTGAAAAAGCGATTCCGGATTTTGAGGACACCCATACTATTCAACAAGGAGAGCTCAATCAATTCCCTTTTTAAAACATGTTGTATCGTGCATAATATGTTAATGGATTGGGACGGCATCTCAGATTTAGGATGCGAAGATGACCATTGGATAGCTAATGACAAAACTGACTTGTGCGATGTTCTTGAGAGATTACGGCAAGCCAGGGAGGAAGCCCGTGGTGCACGCACCATACCGTCCAGCCCCCCCTCTTCTGCGACGGTGCGGCTCTCACACGGTCACGCACAGACACACACATAGACAGTCACACAGACAGACAGACACAAACAGACAGTCACATACTGTCACACGAACAGATAGACACACAGACAGACACACACAAACGGACACTCACAGACAGACAGACACAAACAGACAGTCACACACACACACAGACAGTCACACGAACAGACACACAGACAGACACACAGACAGACAGACACAAACAGACAGTCACATACAGTCACACGAACAGACATACACAAACAGACAATCACACAGACAGACAGACACAAACAGACAGTCACAGACAGTCACACGAACGAACAGACACACAGGCACACACAGACAGTCACACGAACAGACATACACAAACAGACAATCACACAGACAGACAGACAGACAGACACAAACAAACAAACAGTTTCACAGACAGTCACACGAACAGACAGACACACACACACAGGCACACGTATGTCATTGGATCATTAAATTACTAATACCCCGCTGTTTGGTGTGCACTATCCAGCATTACCGGAACATTGTGTCGGATGATGGTTCTCGAGTTCGTCGTCATGTAGACGACGACTTCACTTCCACATGCTCGCTCATCTCGACCGTGCAGCCAAGGGTCGAAGCTGGTTATGAAGCCTTCAGGAAACTCCTTGTAGAGCACCATGCATGGCTAGAGCGTGCGAATATGCTTTTGTGGCTACACAACTCTCGAAACAATGCATAGTTGTGGATATACTAAGTGGCAGCAGCAACACGGCATTCGCAACAAATGTAATTGATGATTACATGTCATTATCTTTGGCTTCTTCCTAGTCCTCAACCTCGCCATTGCCACCCCCCTTCTCCTCGCTCTCATTTTCACTGCTAGAAGTACCATTATCAGCAATTGCTGCTTCACTAGCTTTATCATTTATTGCACTCTCTGCATGCCCAAACGTGCTAGGATCACCAATGTCTGGAGATCGCGGCGCGGGTGCACTTGGCTGTCGGGCGCGGTGTGCTAGGAACTGTTCCTTCATGTGCAACCTATACTCCTCAACATCCGCAACAATGGCTTGCTGTTGAGCATGGTTTTTGGCTGCCATAGTGAATGCTAGAGTCAAAGAGTTTTGATAATTCATGGAAAACATCTCACGCTTAATACCCATGAACTCTCCCCTCGCAGCCTTTGACGCAGGGGTGAGATTAGGAGATACCAAGTCAATCTCACATTCTGGAGTCCCATTGTCCTTATTCATCTTCTTTTGTTTCTTGTCGAACTGCAGCTTCTTCTTTCTTGCCTCCAACCGGCTCTTCGCTGGGCGGTCCGCGGCCATACCCTCCCCGTCAGACGGCAGCTCCACCGCGTCCACATTTCCTCTCGCCGACGCCACGAAGGCCAGCTCAGGACGACAAGCTTCACGAGCTGGAGGCCCGTACTGCACAAAGATCTTGAGCTCCACTGGCTCCCATGTCTCCTTCATCGGCGGCACAGCGGCGGCGTCTATGTCCAGCCCCGCCTCCTCCTCCGAGCAGCTGTCGTCCGCGACTGCACAAGCTGAGATATCTGCCTTTCGCTGTTTCTTTGTCATCTTTTTCGCGTGCGGCTCTGCCAGCTGTTGGGCGCAGCTGCCGTCGGCGGTAGCACCCTCGGCGGCCTCCTTCTCCCGCTTCTTCCGTGCCTTCTTTTTTCGGCGGCTTGCTGAGCGCGGAGCCTGTCAAGCTCCTTCCGGCGTTAGTAGGCGCGCTTAATTTTTTCGACTATGTCCGTCCACTGCTTTCCGGAGGGGGGGTGACCTTCACCGTCCAAGAAGTCGCTAGCGACCTAAAGTGGGTGGGACATAGTCATATACAAAAGTTCTCGTGTCGGGTTGTGACAAGTCGGGCAGGTGGGCAAGGCGGGCGGGTACCTCAAAGGTCACGCCCGTAACTTCCGCCTTGATGTCTAGCCACCTCTCCCATATTCGCACCGAGCGCGAAGGGTGGCACCGCAGCTCCACGCTTTGTTCGGCTGTTACCTTGCCCCCTGCGAAGAGGTACCTCATGCGGCCGAGCGCGAGCTGCTTGAAGAGAACTGCGGCACGCTCGCAAAGAGGCACATCCACCCCCTTCAGCCCGCCATCGGGCGCCTCCTTCTTCGTGGGCCCCAGCTCCGAGGCGGAGAGGGACGCCTCAGGCGCAACTTGTTTCTCCGCCTCAGTCCAGTGCCAACTTCCGGCTTGCGCGGCCCCCTCTTCGGAACGTTTGCGCCGAGGCATGTTGGGCGGACTGTGCTAGCGATGCTGCGGGGCTGTGGGTGGTGGGATATGCGTAGCGATACTGCGTAGCGATTATTTCCAGCTACTGGGGGAATAGCTACGCGCGACGCGAGGAACGGGATGAACTGTATAATGTACTAGTTTCTAGAGCCGTGTTCCTCCTCCCGGTACACGGCTCGGGCAAATAGGAACACGGCTTGAGGCTCAAGCCGTGTTCCTATTTGCCCAAGCCGTGTTCCTATTTGGCCGGTACACGGCTCGCGAGGTAATGTGAATACCTGTATTTTTGATATTTTCGGTACAGGGCTCGCGAGCCGTGTACCGCATGTCTAATGTGAATACAGGCTTAAGAACCGGCCTTAAACTGTGTACAGGTAAGAGAGAAGCAATAAGGGAAACCCTAACTACCATGTACTTACATGTAGCCCTAACCCCTCATCTTATCGGAGGTGCCCGTGAGACGCTACTAGCTAGGTGCGTCGACAAGTGTGTGTGCAGTAGGGTTGTGTGATGGTTAAAGGAGACCTTACACCATCATGACACACTACTGCTTATATCGTGTTTATCTTTACTAGAGTAGGTCAACTAAACGTATTCACTAGTAACGTTCACAAATGTTAACGTACATGTAATGATAATGATGTACTATAGTAGCCGCTCTAGATCATTGGCATTAATGTAAGCAAACTAGTTTCCACTTGGCGCCGCTCCCTGGCACCGCTTGAAGATCATCGTGTGCTTCGGCTTCGGTAGCGCCTTCATCACGCCGTCTCCTAACATGTTTAATGTGCCCACTGATACGACCGCGATTGTCGTCATGTTCGAGGACTTGTGTCCACAAGTTTCGCAAGTAGCCCATTTGTCCTACCAACGCCACTCTCATCAAAATGATTAATGAGAGTTGGCCAAGCGTATGAGCCCGGCGACACTCGAGTTGAGAATGACGGGTCCCGTTGAAAGTTTTGTAGCCGTGTAGCAGCACTAGGGTGCTTGACGACGCAAAGGTACCCAAACATTTTTTTTTGAAAGCTTTGGTGAGTTGTGTTAACATGAGCATCATGAGGTGCTACTCCTTCTAGCAGTTCCGGGAAGGCATGGTTGATAGCACGCACGTATTTGATATAGTCGCATCTTATCTTTGAAAAGGTAATTTCTGCCGTGAAAACTGGTCCTTGTGTACGCTGTGACCGGCTAAGGTTGATGTCGTCAAACTGCCCGCGTCAAGACTGCTCATCGTCGAATACATAAGGGTATGGATCATTTATATGGATATTGTCCCTATCGCTACAGCTTTAGGGGCCACTGTAAGCCGTAGGTGGCTGTGGTGGCTGCCCGCGTTGGTGCTCTAGGTTTGCGTTAACAAGCTGAAACTGCGCCTTTATTAACCTTTGTGTGGTCGCTTTCGACCTTTCTATCGCCGTATCTATGCGCTCGACAGCTTCACAGCGAAGACTAGCCATGTTATTCTCCAGGGTAGTGGGAGCGACAAGATCGTTACCGGCAGTGGACCCATGGGCTTTAGTGTGGGTCGCTCTGCCGCTGCTCCGTGTTGCGGGCGCCGCCGGCGGCGGCTGCTTCCGTTCGGGCAACTTCCCGTTCACAACTGCGTTTTCTCACGCTAATACCGCACTTGTCGCGTGTATGCAACTTATTAAGATGTGTGAGGGTAAGGGTCCGAATCGAAATTGAGAGCATAAAGATCGATATTCATAATTAATTCGAATTCAAAGATCGGGAATCGTGATTGATTTAAACTCGAATATCGGGAATCTTGATTAATACATTGTATAAAGATCGAAGATCGATCTATTTTATCAAGAGCATCACTAGTGCTGATTTCCTTCACGTAAAGATCGATGCACCTGGTAATTCGGGCCCTAATCATCAATGCATCTGATAATTCAGCCTCTAAAGGATAAAAGGATCAATGCATCTGATAAATCGCGGCTCAAAAGATAAATGTATATGATGTATCGCGGCACAAAAGATCAATGCCTCTGATACTTCGGACGCTATAGATAAATGCATCTGATAATTTAGGCGCTCAAGATCGAAATCTTATAAACCGAAAACAAGTACTAGATTAATAAAAGGACTCATAGAAAAGTTTTGTGCATCTGATAAGTAAACCGTTGTTGCATTGCAGTAATGTCTAGCTTACAAAAAATATCATGTTGTCGTGAATGGGGAGGTCACAATGCAATTGCTCTTCAAGGCTGAGAGCCGTGTGCACGTTGGGAGACATGTCGCATTGTTCAAGAATACGTAGATTACATTCTATTCCCATACTGCCCAACAAAAACATGTGATGCAAACCCATCACCCAGCACAACACATTCATCGTAGGTTCTACCCTGCCCACTACATGTTGTCGTGTCGTGGATCATTGGGGTTATAGGAAGTACATAATCGCTCAAAATCATTAGAGAGAAGGTCTAACAATCAATAGTATATTGACATGCGATATAGCTGCGATTGCCATATCTCGTCGTGGTGTCAAAAGGATATATTGCCATGTTGCTGCTAGTCCGGACCATGGCTACGAGTAGCTAGGCAACGGGGTGCGAAGAAGTGTTCCATAGTAAAGCGATGCCACATAGGTATCCCAATTCGCTCGTTGCTAGACAAGTATCTCAAAAGATGAGCGCTGTGATAGGACCCGTTTGGGGTCTAGGGACTTGCAGTTCAGGCACACAATACACTCACACACACGCACACGCGCGCACACACACACACACACACACACACACACACACACACACACACACACACGCACAAGATGCGAGTACAATGCAATAAGTGTAGTAGAGACATTGTAGGCATTTGACACAGAATGAAAGAAAAGATGTGACAAAAAATACGTACCGGGGTTCACGGCGCGGGGGGCGTGGGAAGAGGTGGAATGACAGCATACCCGCAACTCCAAATAGCTTAACCTTCTTCAGAAAAATACGAAGTTAAGAAGGCTTGCTACTAATAGTCCGAACATTGGCAATGCACTTCACAACTTAGGCACCGAGGTGCATTTCATCACGTTCAACATATATTTCACGGGCCCAAGGGACACACCCAATGAACACAAGCAGAAAAAGTCACTGATTTAGGAATGATATTGAACGGTGGCCTACATTAATTCCAACATACAAACAAGGCCGCACAGAACAGTGGTAAAGATGCATGATAAATAAAAGTTACAGACCACACACACACACACACACACACACACACACACACACACACACACACACACACACACACACACACACACACACACACACACACACACAGGATGTAATGCACACAACTCACGTAACATAAGAGGAAAGAATGCATGCAGTGAAGGGTCGCACTTAATCATGAAGTATTGATCATTAAAGAAGCGAAAAATGGCGCACACGTTCACGACATGCATGGGAGCTAACAAATGGCATGTATTTACCATCTCATCGGTGGTCTTCAAAAGATGTTCCGTCGTCGTTGGCAAAGCGCGTGAGCATGGACGGGCACCCATGTGGCTTTCACCCTTCAACTATTGTGCCCAAAGGCCAAGGGTCGTCCCTAACACAACACACGGAAAAAAAGTTAGAGCAGGCACGGTGAGTTGATAATGGAGGGTGCATTCCACAAACATAGCACTGTTGATAATATATATTACAAGTAAGACTTGCGTAGCGAACACACGCGCGCACACACACACACACACACACACACACACACACACACACACACACACACACACACACACACACACACACACACACACAGTTGCAGCGTGGGGCCTCCGCCTGGCTGACGACCACCCCAACCACCGTATACTATAGGGCGGGGACTCTCAATCGACCACCACAAAAGGTACGGGAACCCCGCCTACACCTCACTACTTGAATCTCACCTCCATCCCCTCCATCCCCCCATTCCTACCTTCCCCCGCAGCGGGGGGTGCCTCGACCACTACCTCACCACGCCACCTTCTCCTCTCGTCATTCCACCGTCCTCTTGCTCGGTCTTCCCCTCCCCCTCACACTTCACTGACCACTCCGCAATCCATCTCTTTATTCGTGCCCCCTAATCTCTCATCGCCCACCCCCCTCCCCATACCAACCCCCACACATACCACACCACATGTAAGCTCAACTTTAAACTCCCCCTCACACCCGCTCACATTCAAAATTATCAAACTAGCACACCCGACCTCATCAACTAAACGCCCAACCTCCACGCAGCAATACTTAACACCCCACACTCCTCTGCCTCCCCCGACACTCTTGACACCCTCGCCTCGCAATTCACCACACTCCTCCCTCACCACATGGACCACGCAGCCACCATCTGGCCTCCCCTCCCCGCCAAAACACACACACACACACACACACACACACACACACACACACACACACACACACACACACACACACACCTCTCACACACCACCAAACACGGTGCCCTCCTCGCCCGCGCCGCTAATTCCGGAGGACGGCGCCGACTTCACACTCCACAAGAACACACCTCACTCACCAACATCCAATTCACCCACAAACAAGAATTCATGTGAGGAGTCCACAACACCCGCCTCCTCACACACAACCCCACCCTGCGCTGCCCCATGCGTGGCCAATTCACTAGCAGCGGCCATATGGTCGGTAACTGCCCCACCATGTCTAGGTTGAGACAGGACAGCCACAAAAGCACGCTTTAACTCCTACTCTCCCTCCTAGAACGCCACAACGGCGGACGCTAGGAGACCATCACAACATACTTCGGTAACAAACCCATCAAGTCCTTCGCTTCCCCTACACTCACCCACACCCCACTTGACTGCCATCCCCCTCACCCCACCCACATGCCCATACGCCTTGTTGCAGCTGACGAAGGCCTCTGGCCCGACTCCCTAACCTCGTGCCCCGCCATCCTCCCCACCGAGATTCTCCCCCCCCGCACGGCGACCCCCGGCACACAAACCCGACTATATCCGCCTCTTCGAACCTCGATACGTAGGTCACACAAACGGCCGCCGCCGTTACTCCTCAATGAAGAAAATCCAGATAGGGGAATGGAAGTACTACACGGACCACAACCTATCCCAAACAGCGCATCTCATTCGCGACAAATACACCTCCCTTGCCAATGCCATCCGCAGCGAGTGGCTAGGTACCCAGGTCGACATTCTTCCCATCGTCATGAGCCGCACCAGTACACCGCACTCGTTCACCATCACAAGTCTCACTTCTCTCCTCACCCTCCGCACCGTCCCTCCCGACAAACTCATCTCCAAAGCACGACTCAACACAACACGCATCTTTGCACAACTTCACACGCACACCGTCCAATGGCTGCAACATCTCGTACTCATATACCGCATCAAATCCCGCACGACCACTCGCCGCGCCTCCACACAATGCACCTACGTACGCCCCAGACTGCAGACCGCCACCAACCCGCATCACACACTCCACGGGTGGGAGTAAAACCTCCGGACACCCTTTGGAGATATTGGATTTAGATGGTTAACGGTCTAGCCCCGACATGCAAGTTTCATGAATGGCATAGTTGGGAGGGCCCACATACAGCAACCGGCGCATACGGTAATTGTTGTAAACCGGCGCATACGGTACATGTTGTAAACAATTTCAATTTCAATTTTCAATAGCCCATGTTTGGCCGGCGTAAGGGAAAGACCATTAATGTCAATCGTTGGTGGCACGACGTAAGAACCATCCGGATTAATAGTCGGCTGGGCAGTGACAACCTGCTAGAGCTCAACATGATCACGTAAATTAGTTGACACGTAGGGAATCGGAACAAATGCCGAGTAAACGCAAACATTCCGATGTTGCCCTTCATGTAATGCGACGCGAACCGGAGCGTCACTCAAAAGGGTGAAGTCATCAAGACTCAAAGTAAAGCTAGTTTCCTCGATGAGTAACTCGAGAACAACAACATTAACATGCTCTTCGTTAGGCAAGATTGAACAGGCAAAAAGCCATGTTTTACCAGTACGAGGCTCACGCTGTAAAACGAGTTTAATGTCCGAGGCTTTGGATCCACCAATATGCAGTACGACCACCACGTAATAACCATATCCAACATAAGCCATTTCGAGTTAATCAAGTAGCGTCGAGCAAATCAAGCGATATCGAGAACGTGAGTCGACCAACGAGCTCCGAAACCAGTGTGGCGGTTGGCCTTCTGAAAGCTGAATGCATACACAAATCTGTTATGTTCTGTCCGTCCGCGCAGTCTATGTAGATGGAAGTGCAGCTGAAGGGGGAGATGAGAAGATGTTTGAGTGTTAGTATTAAACAATATATTGTAATTGTTAAAGTGTTCCGTCACCTCCGTCTATTGGACTAGTGCCTCGGGAGAATTGGTCGTACGGTACGTGTACCACAAAAACGTTTGGTACGAAGCAATATTTTTCAATAATACTTATCTCTTAGATATTTCTAAGGAAACCGCATCATCGCTATATTTGCAGTTGCTCGCACCCTAAGCGCACCACCTCTTTGTCGGGCCATCCGCCCGACTCAGAAGGACCAAAGTCAGATCAAACTCTAACTCAAGCCCGACGCTTCTCGAAACAAGTTGCCAAGAGGATTTTGAAACTTTTGGTAGTCGGAGGCGAAGGTTGGTGTGGTGAGTTGGGCGTGCAAGCAACGTGAAAGGTCGGGAATGAGCGGTGCGCGATGAGGTCGGCGACAAGCTGACCGTCCGAAAGATGAGCTAGAGCTATGCGGTAAGATCCTCTCGTGTATTGAAAATCAGCTCGATAACGCCCATGAGTATCATGAAATGGATGGACAAGATGTTTGGGTCGCAGGTGGCTGTGTTGCGGCGGGCTTGAAAGTCGAGGGGAGTGTACGAGGTAAGAAAATGCGTGTAGCCGCTCCTCGCCACGACCGCGTCCCGCATTTACGCTCGTGTGCCTCGCTTTCTGAGGTACCTAGCGACCAAAATCTTACTGAAACCCGTTCGAATAGGAAAGTAAGGAATAATTAGACACTACGAAGGAGCTGAGGCGTGCTGGTTGTGACGTGGGGGTCGATGCGGGAGGGAGCGTGGCGCATGTGCAAGCGCGGCTATGTGCGCGGCCTCTGCTCGAAGCTCCGCGCTCCGAATGTCGAGGAGGCGACCCTTCCCGACAAAGAGAATACCAATTAGCGCTCATATAGGAACGAGGATATCGAGGGAGCGAGCGGGTGTGAAGTTTCAGACATGGGAAGTAAGCGTAGACATAGGCGATAGGCACAGGTCGTGCATCATATCGGGGGGGGAGGGGGGGTTAGTGGCTCCGCCAAAATTCAGATTACATAGTTCTTTGTAAAACAAAAAGTTAAAAACACCTCTCATTCCCTTCCAATTTGCATGACAGAGCGCATTGCTACTGCTTTAGCTTCTTTAAGGGGAGTAAAGCTAGGCTTTGTGCGTTTTTGTGTGGCGATCCATGCGCAGGTATGCATGTCTATCGAGTGCAATATGGCGTCACGTTGCTGCATCATGCTAATGCTACTGGGACATTTCGTTGCAATAGCGTAGCATTATTATGATGCAATTCAGGCATGTTCATGATCATGGAGTTTTATAGTTGCTGCCTATGGATGGGTGGTGCAAACAATCATGATTAGGGGCTGCATGTTCAGCCCCGCCCAAACCCGGTGGCTTCGCCAGCCACGTTACCAACAAGGAGCTCGGAAACCAACTTGATATGCCATTAATGCGAGCAGGGGTGAAGGGGGAGGTCGCATGAGGTCCGTAGCATATGGGTCTTTGCGGTAAAATTACCCGCTACAGGTCGAGCCGCGTTTTGGAAAAGGGGATGCGTCGGTGGGTAGTGTTGGCTGATTTTCGAAATTTACATTTTCAGCTATTTCTCTACCAATACCTTCCGTCGGCGCGGTGCGCAAAGCGGAGTCGACAAGCAAAAGCTCCACACGAAACTTTGACAAGGTGTTGGAAGGGTTAGCATGAACTAATCTCCAGTTAGTGTGGTCATCGCCATTCGTGAGAGGCGGTGAGCTCGCAAGTTCTTCCCCGGCAGTGGGCAGCTCTGCCCGGAGTTGAGTGGACCGCTCAGTAGTTTCCGCACCATCATCCCACCGCACGGTCCACAACTTCGGCCCTACCGACGCAATATCTAAGCCATACTTCCGGGCACGCTGATGGCGCCTCGAGCCGGGCCTTAGGTCCTCTGTAGGGCCTCTACGAGCCGAGACTTTTGGCCTATCCGGGCGTGCCGAGCGGTGCTACCGCGGGGGGTAGATGTGGGAAAAATCGTCACCATGGCGAATAGCCGCGGCCGGTAACCAGTATTTCTTGAAAAATAAGTTGATTGGGACCTTCTGCACGTTTTGGACCTATTTTTGTAAAGATTGCTTGAATCAGCGGGCTGTTTGGAGGTTCCAAAAATGACCAATTCTCCCGAGGCACTAGGCTTAAATAGCTTTCGCCCAGCTAGCTTGCACATGCTCTCGGATGGTTCTCGTGCCAGGTGCTAGGGCTTTCCAAATGTCATCGATAGACTAGCGAAGTGACGAGTACATCCCAATAACAATACATTACATGACGACATTGTACATGTACTCGTTACTAAATACAATTTGTGCTTTTTCATCGGAAGGACGTGCAAAGTGGGTGCGTCGCTACTGCAAGTTAGCAAGGGTTCTGATGCGTACTCTACTACCAGTACCCCCCGGTACGTACAAGTACGCACAGTAAATCTAACTACCCAGATGACGCACCAAGCGAAGTTTCCAATGCAGAATGTGATTCCCCAGACTGGACGAGCCGAGTCGCTAGTCTGTTGACGACGGTTGGAAAGCCCTAGCTCCTTGCACGAGAAATGAGCAAGAGCAAGTGCAAGTTATCTAGGCGGAAAGCTATTTAAGCCTAGTGCAGTAAAGGGAGGTGACGGAACCTTTTGACAATTCCCTTTGATTAACTATAGTATATTGTTAAACACTAACAGTGAGACAATCTCCTCCATCTCTCTCCATCTACACTTCCACCTAGCAATTAAGCAGCAAGAGAACAGAACAAAACAAATCTATGTCTGCATTTAGCTTGTCGAAGGCTAACCGCCACACTTGTTTCGGGGCTCTTTGGTCGAAGCACGTTTTTGCTATCATTTGATTTGCTCGACGTTGCTTTTTGATTCGAAATGACTTCTCTTGGACATGTTTATTACGTGGTAGTCGTACTTCATGTTGGTGGTTCCAAAGTCTTCGACATTAAGCTCGTTTGCAACGTGCGCCTCGTTCCGGTAAAACCTAGTTCCATGCTGGTTCGGTAATACCCAACGAAGAGCTTGTAGATGTTGATGTTCGTGAGTTGCATGAGGAAACTTGCCTTGTTATGACGCCTAATGACTTGACTATGTTGAGTGACGCTCCGGCTCGCGCTTCACTACCTGATGGGCAATGTCATCGTGTTACGTCTACTCGGCGTATGTTCGAGTTCCCTACGTAACGACTCACTTACGCACACCAGCTTAGCTAGATCAGACTCAGACCGCCTAGTCGACTACTAATCCTAATGGTTCTTACGTCATACCGGCGACGGTTGACATTAACGGTCTTTCTCTTACGCCGGCTAAACAAGGGTTACTTCCAGCTTTGAAGCAAAAACACGAGTTACTTCACTTTGGTTACGTGACTCAATGGGAAACTTTTCGCCGTTCCCTTTATACACACCAAGAATTCTGCTATGATGATTCGTCGATACCGAGGCAGTTTTTAATGTACCCTCGGTTTGCTTCCGTCGAAATATTGAAATATTGAAATATTTTACTCCAATACCGGTAAACCGGCTGGAGTCTCTGGGCCCCCCCTTTTGCTATGCCATACAGGACTTACAAGCGTGAGGTAGACTGTGAACCACTAATCCCAACCTCTCCAATGGCAGTAACGATATCGTCTAAAACATACCCGTACCAGTATCCAGGTATTTACTATTTTCTGACCTATACTAATTTTTTTTCCTGGATACAATATGAAATAAAAAATGTCGCTATTCTCCACGATACGCGGCCTGCTCCAGCCGCGGCGGGGTTGCCGATCAGCAAGGCTGGTCAGCTTGAACTGGTCGAGTCGAACCTGCCTGACCTCGGCTCCTGTGCGACTCCGGTCGTGCCGGAGGTAGAGGGAAAGGCAGGTGGAAAACCCCCCTCGCGCAGGTCGTCGTCGGACTCGTCTCGATCCTTGCTCGACCCCGTCCGAGATATCGGAGATAGTGGTCGCTCTTCTCGGCGCGACCCTCCACCTAGTCTAGCCTTCTCCCCCCCCGCGGGGGCTGGGAGGAGAAAAATCGAGGCTGCAGACGGTGTTCGGCTGGCTCTCCGGCCTCCGAGCCAGATGTCTCCTTTCCCCTGTCCGTTTGCCGTCTGGTTCCACCACCCATCTGATCGCGCTGTGCTGGCCGCACTTGTCTCCCCCGGTGATTTACGTTGTTAAGGGGCCGCCTATACGAGCAGTGTGATGTTGCGATAACCCGGGGCACACTACCTGAGGCAGCCTGTCGATAACCAGGTACCGACTAGGGGAGGGGGAACGGGTAATGCCAAGGGATCGGCTATCCTCAAAAGATGGTGGGTACGGGAATATTTAACCAAAAAACCCCCCGTACCGGGTTTTTCCGGCGGCGGATGATCCTCCCGACCTCCGCCGCCAGACCGTGCCGCTCCTCCGGCTGCGACTCGCCTCCGTCCTGCGTGTCTTCGGGCCTCTCCCCCAAGGGAAACCAGAAGATTTCGCAGGGCTGGCGGCTGCTAGCGAGCGCCGTGCCCTAGCGCTGCTTCCCAGCTGTCCGCCGCCGGCTCCAACACCCTCGTCCCACCGCTGATCCGTCCGTACCCCTCTTCGCCAAAAAATATTTCGCAAACGCCGCCCCCGCCCCATCGTCGGGAGAGACTGTGAGTATTTAGTCGCGGAAAAAACATATCGGACTGGCCGAGCGGGAGATCCCTGTGCCGGTGTACGGATATTATGTTTTCCAAAACCCTCCGTACATGGCTTCCCGACAGCTGATGATCCCGCGGATCGCAGCTGTCGGTACCTCGTTCAGCCCCCTACCGTGCCAGGCCTGGCACGGCTATGGGGTTACCAGCGCCCACCGCGTGGAGGTAGAGGTAGGTGCCGACGGGCCTGCGAGCGCACCCCCCTCCGGGGCCGCCGCCGCTGCGCCGCCGGCGGGCGCCTGCTTCCGTCGACTTTGGACCTGTTTGGATGCTTATTCGAGGCTACATCAGCCAATTGTGTGGTCATATCCCGACTGATTTACGCATGGGAGCTTTTGTCTCCACAACCAATTTCGCTTGTCTACTTGTTACAACTATTGAGACCCAGCGTAAGGCTGCGATTAATTCTAAATTTCAGTCATGACGTGAACCGCGTGAACTCGAGGACTGGCTCGAGGCACAATCGCAACGTTTCGTCTTGTTCGGAATTACTGGTGGCTCTTACGATGCAGTGATATGGGTTACTTTAGAGTTCTCTGGACCCATGAACAACTAGTGGTTGAAGCGTAAACAACATGCCGCTATACCATCTACTTTTGACTTACTAGTGGAGGAGCTTTGTAAGACGTCCCTGCTACCCAACATTCAAGATGACGCAATTAACGCGCTGCTAGGAATTACGCAGGGTGATAAGAGTTACACTACCTGCACGCAGCAGTTCAACGACCTTTTGCGGAGGTCTCGTCAACATCTCACAGCCGACCTGCAGTGTGTTCGTTTCATCAATGGACTAGCTAATTTTCAGCTACAGACCCAAGCCAAGTCACGTCGTTCATTGAAGGGGTACAACCTGAAACTCGTGGAGCTATAGAACTTCCTCAACGACTTCGTAACTGACTCGCCCCATCAGAGTGGGGCAAAGTCAACCGCAAGCCTGTTGACAACTGTCAGAGGGTTACACGGAAATGCCATCACCGGGGATCGAACCCGGCACCTCCGTGTCCGGAGCCGTACGCCGTAACCAAGTACCGCGCCGAAAAGTCGGTACCCAATGGGGATATATCTCATATATATACCCCCGTACTGCCCGAGCAACGGGCTCCCGCAGTACATCCACTATTGGCGAGATAGTAGGGCCAAGACTCCCCCGGAGTACAACGTACGGATGTGTCCATTATCGTGCGGGATCTCACAACACTCCCCCTAATGGACACCATCCCATCAACTCCGGTCAAACCCTAGCAACCCGCGTCATACGCGGAGGGCCCATAACCTGTCAGAGGGTTACACGGAAATGCCATCACCGGGGATCGAACCCGGCACCTCCGTGTCCGGAGCCGTACGCCGTAACCAAGTACCGCGCCGAAAAGTCGGTACCCAATGGGGATATATCTCATATATATACCCCCGTACTGCCCGAGCAACGGGCTCCCGCAGTACATCCACTATTGGCGAGATAATAGGGCCAAGACTCCCCCGGAGTACAACGTACGGATGTGTCCATTATCGTGCCCACCGTGGGGATCTCACAACAACAACACTTAGAGGTAGACAACCTACCAAGAAGCGCACTTATGAGGACCCCTTAGTAGGAGCCTCGAAAACACGCAAGCGCAATAATGGTGCTGGTGCTAGTGCTGGTCGAGGACGTGGAGGAAGACAAGGAGGTCGAGGCCGAATATCTCAAAACAGTGGCCGAATTGACTTCATCGCCATTGCTTGAGCTTTGACTCATGAGGATCGTAAACGTCATAATATCGATGAAGGACTTTGTTCTAAGTGCCAGAAGAAGGGACACCGCCTTTTTCAATGCCATGAGCTGAAACGCATAGAGGCGATGGGTGCACCTTCGAAGAAGCAATGATGGTGGCATGGCTGTTCTATTGATGAATTGGAGCAGCCGGATGAATCTAATGATCGTCCTGAAGTATTGCTAGCGACGCAGGTCGTCGAAAATCTTTCGACACCTCCATTGAAAGTAAAAGTGTTTACAACAATACCAACAAATTGGACCGACTGCTGTCTATCGGCCCTCCATACTCAGCCATACACGACTTACGATTAGGATAAGACCGGGTCTCTTCGACTGGGTACACCTATCGACACACCTATATACACTGTGTGTCGACGTTCCTCGGGAGTTAAAAAGAAAACTGTAAGCAATCGCAGCAATTGCCACACCCCCCCCCCCCCCCCCCCCCCCCCCCCCCCCCCCGCCTAAGCAGTAACAACGTAATAATTTCGTAATAATAAAACAAATCTAAAAATAAATCCACTTGTCAAGAAATGCAAAACTAAACAGCTGCTCGACCTTCACAATGCACGGCCCGCTCTCACCGAACCGGGGGTGCCGACCGGCTTTGGCCGGTCGGCGTTCGGGAGGGACGTCGGGCCGGCCTAATCTAGCTCCCGCGTGACTTCAGTCTTGCCGAAGATATGAGGGGAAAGGCTGGCAAAAAACCCCTCCTCGCATGGTCGCTCGTCGATCCCGCCGCCGCATCCCGTAAGCCCCGCCCCAAGGTCGTTGCCGCGTCTACCGACGCGACGGTCCTCCTTGTTGAGGTCCCCCGTAACCTCGAAGGCATGTGGGGGGGACCGAGACACAAAGACATAGAAAAAATTGGCGCACCTGCCTCCGCGCTTGGATTTCCCCCGCTCATTTCCTCGGTTTTTTCTCTGTTTGGTACCCGGGTACCTGTCAAATAGTCCGACCTATGGCTGTACCCTCCCCTTTGTGATCGCGCGTCCACCGAGCAGCCTTTATTGACCGGGGGCTTCCGCGCCCACCCGGGCCCACACTCAAGAGTTTGTAGGTCTGTTGGGGGTAGTGGGTGTCGAAGAGGGGGGGGGTAGGTCACCGTGGTTGGATCCTTCGGGCCGCGGGCGCACGGAAATCAGTCGAAACCCTCCGTACGGGGTTTTCCGGCGGCGCCGACCCGGAGGGTCGTCGTCGCCAGATCGTGTCGCTCCCTCCGTCGCGACCGGCCTCCTTGCCACCCAAGCGTACTCCTCCCCCCGGGGGATGTATCTTGACGACGTAGCGGTTCGCTAGCGAGCGCCGTGCCCTTGTGCTGCTCCCCAACTAGCTCGACGCCGGGTACGGACATTAGTTTAATTTCCGAAAAAGCCCTCCGTATACGGCTTTCCGGCGGCGGCTGATCCTAAGGATCGCCGCTGCTTCACATGGCCGCTCCTCCGCTTGCGGCCTGCCACCGGCATGTGCCATGTCATGCCTCACCCCCCCGGGAGGTTACGACTAGCACATGGCTGGTCGACGGCTAGCGAGCGCCCTTTCATGGTGCTGCTTCCCGGCTGGCCACCACCATCTCCCACACCCGCGTCCCACCGATGATCCGGCCGTACCCTCCTCGCAATCAAACGCTCTTGGAGTACATGCCCCACCCCCTCGAAGTAGGAATGTATTCAAGAGTATTAGACTGTACCTAGTAGTATGAGACCGCGAACAACATATCGGACGGGCCGAGCGGGAGATCTTGGTGCCAGTATTGCACAGAAATTGTCTTTTTCAGAATCCCTATGTACATGGCTTTCCCGACAGCTGCTGATCCCGCGGATCGAGTTGTCGGCCCTCTTAGGCCCCTACCGTGCCAGACCTAGCACGGCTACGGGGCTTCGAGCGCCCACCACGGGGAGGTGAGGGGATGTCGACGGGTATGCGAGCGCAACCCCCTCCGGGGCCGCGGCCGCTGCGCCGCCGGCGGGCGCTATTTCCATCGACTACAGTCGCGACTCATGCAAAATTAGTAGCATGACGTCGTCGTTGTAGTAGAGGAGCTTACTTCACAACAATGTGCAAATTTCCGGTCGTTACTCTACGATGACTTCCCGGAATGTTATAGCCTATAAATTCGCCGCCCGTAAACCGACAATGGGATCACCCAATTGAGACTACCGGCCCGATGAAACGTTAGCGAAACAAATTGACCATCTGCACAACGCGATGAGCTTGACCGCCAACTCAAAGACGCCACAGAAGCTGGCTTGATACGCCCGAGCTATAGCAAATTCGGCTCGCCAATTATGTTCGTGCGTAAAGCTGTTGGCTCGCTACGCTTGTGCATTGACTACCGTGGCCTTATCGTGGTTACGCGTAAGGACGCTTACCCACTTCCGAGTGTGGACGACACACTCGATGAGCTTAAGGACGCGAATTTTCACACTCATCTTGACCTCCCGTCAGGATTTTCACCTCGACGACGCATGTATTTGCAGTCGCACTCTCGAGGAACATCCGGAGCACCTACGTCTGGCTCTTCAACGATTTAAGGAATTGGGCTTAAAGTTACGATTTAAAAAATGCTTCTTCGGACTTCAAGAGATGGAATATTTGGGCTATATTGTCTCAGCTGGTAGAACTTCCGTTTCGAGGCCGTCGCAGACTAGCGAGTGCCTACGACGCAGAAGGAGGTTCGCAGTTTCGTGCAGCTCTGCAACTTCTACGCCAGATTTATTCATCACTTAAGCGACCTTACGGCTCCATTGACGGACGTATTGCGGAAGTCCCAGCCATAGAAGGTTACGCTGACGCCTGCTTGTTTGAAAGCCTTAGAGACTCTCAAGTTACGGCTCATTTCAGCGCCATGTCTAATTCTTCCGGAGGTTAGCTCGGACGCGACATTCACCGTAGCTACATATGCTTCGTCGGTGGGAATTGCAACAATCCTTTTGCAAGATCAAGGAGAAGGACTTCAACCATGCTCTTGCTGGGCGCGTAAGCTCAATCCAACTGAGCGTGGCAACACCTACTCTGCGTACAATTTAGAAGCTTTGGCCGTATGCGAAGCCGTCAATCATTGGAGGTGTTACCTTGAAGGGTGCTCTAAGTTCATTGTCGTAAGAGACCACGACACATTGCGACACCTGCTCAGGCACCCGAACAACATGATGAACAAGCGGCAAGCACGATACTTGCGGGACTTGCAACCGTTTGTGGGTTCCATGACACTTGCATATCGCAAGGAAGCTTTGAACGAAGTTGATCCGTTAAGTCGGCGACATGACTTTCTACCACAAGCCACAGTTCCATTATTTTGGGATGGCGAAGTTCCGTCAAATCGAGAATTACGACGGAAGTCCCAACTGTTGTTAGAAGACGCACAGTCAAACTGAATGACGGCTAGCGCGCTGCAAATGAGCCATGAGTTCGCTGATCTTATTCGCGATGGGTACTCCCAAGACTCGTTTTATGGGGACGAGGGTGAGCGGACGAAAGACAGCCGGATAGAAGCCAAAGATGGGTATTTTTGGCGCCTCGATCGCCTTTGTATGCCGCGGAACTTTAAACTCCGACTGAGACTAATCACAGAGATGCACGAAAGTTCGTCACCTGGTCACAAAGGAGCTGCTAGCACTCTTGCTAAAGCGCTCGACGGATTCTAGTGAAAACGAATTCGCCAACACGTGAAAGATTGTGTGAGCGTTGCGTCGTATGTCGACGAGCAAAGATTCAACCACAAATGGCTGCGACTCTTTATTCCACCTCGACCGTGGCACACGGTTGGCCTTGACTACTTGACATACTTGCATGTGAACAATCGTTTTATCCATGTGCTGATTGTGATCGACCATTTGACTCGAATGGCCCATTTCATGCCGTGTACAGAGAGCATAACTACCGAAGAAATTGCTATTATGTTTTTACATGGAGTCTACCGATTACATGGACTACCTCGTGTGCTTATCAATAACCGCGGCCCAAAATTTGTCAACGGCATCTGGCAGACACTTTGGCGCCGCCTTGGAACGCGTTCGAATATGTCTTCCAACCGACACCCGGAAACAAACGGACTAACGGAGCGCGTCAACATAACGTTTCAGCAACTTCTTCGTTGATTCTGTTGTTACGACGGAACTAAATGGACAGATTTGTTACCTAAAGTCGAATTTGCGTACAACGCTTCTCGTGCGCTCGGAATTGAGCACACCCCCTTTCCATGCTTATTTTGGGTTCTCTCATGAGGAGCCCCCAGATTTGCTCAGCATGCTACCTTCTACTCCGGTTTCGCAAGATGCGTCACAACGATTAAGCTTGTTACATGAAGTACATACTCTGGTACGCTCATGTATTACAGCTGCACAAAGACGAGATGCAAGCGCACGGAATCGTCGACAGCCCCACACTTCGTTAAAGGAGACAAGGTGTTAGTTGTCACCACGAACCTCTTCTCACGTGGACAGACAAACAAAAAACTAAGGGACACACAACTTGGACCTTTTTCAGTGAAGGAACAGATTGGGAAACAATGTTACATATAAAGTTTCCAGCGACAGTACGCTTACATCATGTGTTTCATGTGAACAGCCTACGACCATGCATACCGAACCGCTACGACAAGCTGTTCCGGTGACTACTCATGAAGGAGATGATGACGAATGTGAAGTTTCTCTCATCTATGTTATGTGCATCAAGTCGTTACCTTGACGTCGAGGCAAATATTTGCTATTTCTAACGCACTTCAGTGATGACGATATTCCACCTTTTTGGCACCGGCTGAACGAGGTACATCGAACTACGGCGTTAAAAGACGCCCCAATGGCAATGGCACAAGTTTGCCAAGACTCAGGCGTAAGTTGACTTCATGCACGCTTACCCATCGCACGTTCCCGAGTCATGGTAACTCCTTCAGTAAAGGAGCTTAGACCACGGAGGTCTGCCTCGCGGCGGCCTCACAGATCCGTCAAGAGGGGGATGGTACGAGTGTGACGAGTACCGTCCTGCAACAGTAGATATGTGACGAGTACAGTCATGCAATAGTACATTGCATGACATTGTACATGTACTCGTTACTAGTTCCAATTCGTGCTTTTCCATCGGGCGGACGTACAACGTGGGTACGTCGCTACTGCAATATTCACAAGGGTTCTGATGCGTACTGTACAATCAATACCTCCCGGTACGTACATGTACGCACAATTAATCTAACTAGCTAGAAGACGCGCCTAAGCGAGGTTTCCGATGCAGAATGAGCCGCGTCGTGATTCTCCATGCTAGACGAGCCGCGTCACTAAAGTGTTGACGACGGTTGGAAAGCCCTAACGCCTGACACGTAAGCGAGACAAGCATGCGTAGGCTATGTGGGCAAAAACTTATTTATGCCCAGCGCAGTAGAGGGAGGTGACAAAACTGTTTGACAATTCCTTTGTTCACCACGTACAATATATACTACTAAAGTATAAGCAGTGAGACATCTTCTCATCTTCTCCCATATGCACCATTACTCTTACATCAAGCAGCAACAGATAAAAAAAATAAAACCGATTTGTGCTAGCAGTTACCTGTAGAAGGCTAACCGCCACACATAGTAAGATAATGTTCATGTACTCGCTACTAAATACAATTCGTGCTTTTCCATCGGAAGGACTTACAACGTGGGTACGTCGCTAATGAAGATAAGTAAGGAGTCTGATGCGTACTCTACTACCAGTACCTCCCGGTACGTATCGGTATGCATAGTAAATCTAACTAGCCGGAAGTCGCACCAAGCGAAGTTTCCAATGCTTAATGTGATTCCCCAGACTTGACGAGCCGCGTCGCTTGTCTGTTGACGACGGTTAGAAAGCCATGGCACCTTGCACGAGAAGATAGTAAGAGCAGGTGCAAGCTATCTAGGCGAAAAGCTATTTAAGCCTAGTGCAATACAGGGAGGTGACGGAACCTTTTGACAATTCCCTTTGATTAACTATAATCTATTGTTAAACACTAAAAGTGAGACAATCTTCTCCATCTCTCTCCATTTGCACTTCCACCTAGCAATTGAGCGACAACAAAACATAACATAACATATTTGCGTCTGCAATTCGCTTGTCGAAGGTTAACCGCCACAAGCGACGCGGTTCGTCATGTCTAGGGAATCTCATTCTGCATGGGAAACCTCGCTTGGTGCGTCGTCTAGCTAGTTAGATTTACTTTGCGTACTCGCACGTACCGGAAGGTACTGGCAGTAGAGTACGCATAAGACGAACCCTCGCTAAATTGAAGTAGCGACGTACCCACGTTGTACGTCCTTCCGATGGAAAAGCACGAATTAAAATTGGTAACGAGTAGCATCTCATCTTTCGCGGATGGTGGCTAAGTTCATCTAATTGGTAACGAGTACCTGTACAATGTCTTGTTATGTAATGCTGCATGACTGTACTCGTCACATCACACTCGAAGAACACTAGCAGAAAGCTTCAAGTTGCGATTGAACAACTCATCTTTCGCGGATGGTGGCAAAGTTCACCTAAGAACCTTAGAACCGGCTTAGGTGTGTAGTTGCGATTGAACAACGACACAAAATTATCTTTAGATATCTATAGGCTACTAGTCAATTCTCGTTATGACATTTATTTAGCATATAGTAAGTATCCCTTAAATTAATGCGCCTGTCAGCTTTCACCATTTTCTGTAATCCATATACGACAATGAGCAATAGTAAGGATATGGTTATTAATCTAATAATATTTTTAATCTAATCCTTATTGTAAATGATTAGTCATGTATTAAATGATGTGCTTGATAAATCGTTTGTGAAAAAATGGGATTTACTATACCGATGATAGCATAGCGCGTAGCGTCTAATTTGATAGTGTGGTGGAGTTTCTCCGTGAGTTTCATATGAACAATTCGTACGCCAGCTCGCTTTATGCGTAATGCATTCGTAATGAATGCGTAGCCGATATCGCTGCTCAATTTCATATACCCGGTAATTTATGAGTTAGCGACAGCGGGCGAGATCGCGTGAGATCTAGCGAGATCTCACTGTCGCTGAATATTCTTGGAGCGATACAGATCGTTGGATTCCTGTTCCTGCCGGTCGCGAGTTTATTTACCAAGCATATTTTCAAAGAAACATCTAATTTTTCGCGGGATGGTGGCAAAGTTCACCGTATTTACAAAGAAAGCAGTGATAGAAGGTACATAATATCGGCCGCCAGGAACATGTGACTGGCTGAAAAATAGGTGCACCGGCCAAAACGATGTACCCGGCGCCTTTACTAAGGGATGTACCGAGTATAATTCGATTATGTCGGCTTAAGAATTGTGGATTAATATCGGCTCAAGCCCGAGGAACAGGGAGATCGATGTGAATTATTGCAATCCCGTACCCTTCTATTTACTTGCAGCGTTTTTTGCTGGTTTCTTGCATCTTTTGGCATGCTGACGTCACAGAGCTATGCCGACAGTGGTCTAATAAAGGATGTCATCAGCGAATAATCGAGAATATATAAATTTACCGCCGCGCCGCCGTATCGCAGTATACGCGTCCACGGTGGTGCACAAGGCTGAAGGTGTTTAATCGAGAATAATCGCGACGAGGATTACCGCCTGTAGCAGTACTGTGACTACTGAACTTGCTGCCGGTGACGGGTGACTCTACCCGCCCGGTGGGCACGTGGAGCTGTCATTCTCAAACCGGCAGCCGCTACCCCTTCGCCGGCGACCGCTACCAGGTTCCGGCACTAAGCAGGGAAAGGCACTTTGTCACGTACTCTACGTGCAGTTTCTCTGTCGCCTTGGACTGCGGCGCAGTTCTCGTGTATTTTACTCCGTTCTCCCGCTCACCTTCTGGAACCCTCCTCCCCGTCCTCACTCGTCCTCCGCCGACCCTTCTATCCACGCGCACCCCTTGCCGCCTCCTCCGCTACCATGCAGCTGCCTTCTAGTCACCGCCGCTTCCGTAGCGAAAGTATGGAGCCTGGTGGGCGAAATGGTCCGTCCTGCGCGGACATTGTGCCGCTGAAAAAACCCGCGTTAGAGCACTTTCCAGCGGCGGCCGGGGCGCCAGCAGCGGCCAGCTCTGCTAACGAGTCAGCCGTGGTACGGACTCTGGACAATATCCAACCCACCAAACGCATTCGTACCTTACACCTGCACATTAACTGCAGCACAGCACCGCACAGCCTCCCTCCACGTTCTTTCAATTTAGATATTAATGCCCACGACTGCCTGCACACTTGGGTATGATAGGTATGTGTTGGCCGCGGGCTTAGTATTACGAAGACTATTTACGGTATATTTTACATATTTTTCCGTGTGCAATAAACGCGTTGAGTTGGGGAGGGCTGGTTTTGAGCTGTTATATCCCAGCCTTACCGTGGCTCGAACACTTTTGCTTCGACTTATGTTTTGCTCCAACTTGAAAGAGCGAGCTAGTGAAAACCTACCGGGACTGCTGGTGGCCTTTGCACGGGTCTATTTTGAGTGTCGAGTTGTGTCGAGTTGTGTACGGTCGAGGTTAGTTTGGGTTTCTTCGCTGTTAGCGTCAGGACTGAGTAACCCCCCCCCCCCCCCCCCCCCCCCCCCCCTCCCCCTCAAGCACCTGTAGACGTAGACCGATACCGAAGCAGCACCCAGTCAGCGAGATTCTCAGCGGCTCCCTTCGCCGGGGTTGCGCAAAGTCCTTACTGAAGTATTGGTATGTATTGTTTTTGCCTGCGCAGATTGTGGTCCACCATCCAACGCCGCCCGACTTTCCTTTCGGACACAAGGAAACGTTGGCACTGGTGCGTGAGCCCATAATTTCGGTGACCAGTTATCGATTTAATCATGAAAGTTAATTTTGTCGGGATTGACGACCGCATTTGTGTTTGGAATGGTAATGTGCTGAGGGTTATCTGGTGTGTTGTGCTGGGTAGGCGGACAGCAATGCGGCCCGTCTCGGTGCCGACCTCATTCACGACACGCTCGAGGCGCTGCCCGTGAAGCCGCTTCAGATTGTGCAGACAGCGAGGCCGGAGGTTCAGTGCTCGTTGGTGGGAAGGACGGCGACAGGGGAGACGGTGGTGGACATGAAGGTGGTGCACTCCTTTCGTGCCAACTACAACACTGAGTTGATCTTGGCTGCCAGACTTCGGCAAGAGGAGGAGGGTGTCATCGAGCGCCCCCCCGAAGTAGATCACCTGCACACAGGACCGGACGGGCTGCCTTACCGGAGAGGGCACCAGGTGGGTTTTCGGGCGTGATGCTGTCCTTCGCCACTGCACACCCATAATTTTTGCTTGGACGCCATATCATTCAATTTTTGTCCCTGCGTTTGTGATGCCATCCGCTGATCAGTTTATCTGCCTTTTGCGTAGATGTATCTGAGCGATATTGCAGATGACGAGAGAATTGATGACGGGGAAGAAACCGCGTGCATTGTGCCCTACGCTGGAAGAGACGGGGAGGGGAAGTGCATAGAAGGCAACTGTGAGTGGATGGTGGACGCTTCCAAAGTTTTTCTCAGCCGCCGTCTTGCAGTGGGCGGGTTTGCAGAGGTATGTTCATTTGCGCGGTGACTGGCATTGGTTAAGTGGTTGCGTGGGCAGCAATAGCGTTGCTTATTGTTTCGTGATTTGTCCGTGGGATAGGTGTTTCTGGGGCAGTATGAGGGGACGCGAGTGGCGGTGAAGCGTCTACTTTCGCAAGCCAATCAGGAGGAGTTTCGGAAGGAAGTGCGGATGTTTGCTCACCTGCGTCACCCCAACTTGCTCCTGTTTATGGGCTACACCATCCAGCCCACACTGTCCATCATCACCGAGTACATGCAGCGTGGTAGCTTGTTTAGCATCCTGAGCAAGAGGAAAGCCCCTCTGGAGCCCAAGCTGCAAAAGTCGGTGGCCTTGAGCGTTGCCCGTGGCATGGTAAACCCCCCCCCCCCCCCCCCCCCCCCCCCCCCCCCCCCCACCTCCGGGCCGCCGCTGCCCATATTGTGGTATTAATAATGTTGCTATTATTGCGTTGAAATAGTATGAAATGGGAATCTTAGATACTATGGGGCATCTACAAGTGATGTCAATCTCGCTATACCAATTTGGACACATAAGTTCTTGATGGCGGTAAATTGTAGTAGTCAGGGTAGGTATGTATATCATGTGTTATTTGCAAACAAAGTCTTATTTGATCCGCGTCTTGGGAAAGTGCTACACTTGATTGGGCCTGTTAAAGCATGAATTTTGTGATATCAGGGAAATAGTCAAGTCAATAATGAAACCATGATATGTATAATGATTGTATTTTATTTTTGGTGCTTACTGGATTTGTGTGATGATTGTGCAACAGACGTACCTGCACAGCCGGGAACCTCCCATCCTGCACCTCGACCTCAAGAGCGCCAACATTTTGGTTGACAACTCTTGGAAGGTCAAGCTCGGCGACTTTGGGCTGTCTCAGATCCGAACCAACACCTTCATGTCCAGTGCTGCGTCGGCGGGCGGCACACCGCAGTGGATGGCGCCCGAGGTGCTGCGCAGCGAGAGGTACGGAGAGGCCGCAGACGTGTACAGCTTCGGTGTGGTGCTGTGGGAAGTGATCACGGGGAAGGCGCCCTGGGAGGACATGCACCCTATGCAAGTGGTGGGGGCTGTGGGGTTCCAAGGGCGCATGCTGCCGATGCCCACCGACCCGGAGGCTGATCCCGCACTGGTGGAGATGGCCATGTGGTGCATGAATCACAACCCCGCTCGGCGCCCCACTTTCCGCACGATTGTCGACGCGCTTGACGCAAAGTTCAACCATCAACCTCACGAGCCGAACAGCGAGACACTGACCGACCACGTCAAGGTTTGTACTGATGAGTAGCAATGTATGATGTTTTTGGAGGCGTCTACGTGATATTAGTAGGCCTGTATCGTAACACATGCAACTCATGATAGGTTGTTGTTGTCATTAATGAACCGAGCCCGAATCTGCGTTGTCGCTAATTATGGCTTCTTGGATTTCAGGCGCGTCTTGAGCACGATCTTTCCATGGAAAGCGAGCTATCTCACGTGAACCTATCGGGTTCCTCTGATCGGACGGGGCAGAGTGGGGGAGGTACTGGGTCATCAGGGCAGCCGCAGCCGACGGCCATGGATATCGGCTCACCGTTTGCAGCCTCCCCTGCAGCGGAGCCCCAACCCAAGCTGT
This sequence comes from Tetraselmis chui, assembly GCA_026401115.1. Taxonomy (NCBI): domain Eukaryota; kingdom Viridiplantae; phylum Chlorophyta; class Chlorodendrophyceae; order Chlorodendrales; family Chlorodendraceae; genus Tetraselmis; species Tetraselmis chui. The sequence continues at coordinate 29,699 of JAPMLY010001247.1, forward strand.
ATGGTCTCTACCGCGTCCCCTCTGTCCCCGGGCAGCAGCAGGATGGGGCCGTGGGCACTGCGGCCCCTGGCCCGGGGCCAGGTTCGAATCCACCGTGGGCAGGCGCCAGTGCGCAGGCAGTTGCACGTGCCCCATCCATCGTATCCCCATTCGCTGCCGTCGACTCCCCCTTCTCCGTGGCCGTCGCCCCCCGTCCCCCCCTCCCACACCGCGTTCCCTCCATGGTGTCGCCATTCGCCGCCTTCACTGAAGTGAGCAAGCCGCCTCCTGCTGGCTTGGCGAACAATGCAGATCTGATAGAGGGGGACCCACGCAGCTCTGCGGTCTCCATCAACACCGTGAGTAGCAGCGAGCCGGCGTTGCCGGCGACGCCAGGTCGAGAGGAGTACGAGGACGGTCGCCCAGTAGTCGACATCAGCGCAGCCGGGCTGACTTCCGCCACCTCCTCATCCTCCTTCCAGTCCGCGTCCTCCACCTCATCCTCCCTCTCCTCCCCTTCCTCAGCCACCCTCCCCACCTCCCGCCTGCAAATGCCCTCCATGGTCGCCTTTTTCGCTGCGGAGCGCAGCTGCTGTGGGGGAGGGAAAGGGGGGCACGGGGGGAAGGGGCTCCCCCGCGGTGGCCCCGGACGTTGCCACTTTAGCAAGAAGGGGCGCAGCGCCCCCACAAGTGTGGACACCTCTATGTTGAATGTGGAGGCCATCTCGGTCGAGGTGGACAACATGGACCTCGTTTCAGTGGACGATGTGGGGCACACCTCCTGCGCATCGCCGTGCAAGCTCAAAAGGGCGCTGGAGGCGATGCGTGCGGGATGGAGCTGCAGGGCGCGTGCATGATCAGTCAGCTGAGACAGCGGGTGATCTCCGTCCCTAAGCCTTGATCCCCCCCGCACATTGGAGTGCCACCTCGAGATATGGGAATAGCCGCACACATTCTTTTTTGTGTTAGCTTGCATTAATCCGCCTGAGCGTGTACAAAATTCAAACTTGTATTAAAAAAATGTAAGTGGGGAGCGCCAGGCATCCCCTTTAAAACATCAGTCCTTTAAGTCACAATACTAAAGCATACATACGTAACCCAAGTTATGGTCCATCGACATGTTGTCCTACAGTACCACAGCCGCATCGTCGCTCTTATCCCACACTTGTGCCAAACCGTATAGATTTGCGGCGGGTTGGGGGTTTGGAATAAAGTTTGTCATTTCGTCTCGCACCGCTGCTGATGCAACTGCAATCAGTGCAAGTCTACTGATGATGCAAATCAGCCGCGAGGCAAAATTAACCTGCATCGCTTTCAACTCGGCTACATGCTCTTGCCTCTTACATTTGTAACCTTAACAAAAGAGAGGGTGGGGAAATGCAACTTTGAATCCCGGAATGCCTAGTACCATTACGCTCCGGCAGAATATGACCACCGGGCACGGCCCACCTGCAGCGTGTATGCACACGACAGAGGACTAAGAGGGCGTGCACGACCCTCACCACACGTCGCGGTGATAGCGGTTAGTGTCAGACAGACGTTGCACCGCAGCTGTGGCCGCCTCCTTCTCACAGCCTTCCACCTCCTGCACCACTTCTATCATTGCGGCATGCACGTCACGCGCCATGTGCTTGGCGTCACCGCAAACGTACAGCACCCCACCCGCATCTTCGCGCAGCAGCGGCCACACGGACGCGGCACGCGCGCGGAGGTGATGCTGCACGTAGTCCTTCCGCTGCGGGTCCTGCCGGCTGAAGGCAGTGTGCAGCTCGCTCAGCGCACCGTTGGCTACAAAGCTCTGCAACTCCTCCTCGTAGATGTAGTCCTTGTGCCGGTCTCGACAGCCAAAGAACAGAATGGCAGGGCCTGCAGTACATCACATTGCCCTCAGCGCAAATAGCAAAGGTACACAACGCGAAACAAAAAGACGCCGCTTGCGCATTTAAATCTGGCAGAAGTAAATGACAACGCGCCTTCGCTTCGATTGCGGATTGAAAGAAATGCATATATATCGCCGAACACGGAGTTTAAATACAATCGATATTAGCGTACAAAACCACAGCACTATGAAAGTTTCCTTGAAGTCAGTTGATGATATCACGGCCAAACCCTTTTAACCACCCAGACAGACATGCGTGACAGGTGGCCGACTAGAGTGACACGTATGCCATCGCTTTGCAGGAGAGCATGCCAGGAGAGCTATACTGCTGGTTGTGTGATCAATTCATGCAATGTGCTTACGATGACTTCCGTCAAAGTACTTTAATGAAGCAAATTGCCCAGGTGGCTGTTGATACGCTGTATTAGTTGGAAGCCTGTCAATTAGTAGCGTAACCGTGTACTCGATGCTATGCCATGCGAACAGAAGGTCTATGCATAGGGACGTACCGAGGGTGACGCCAGTTGCCGCCTGTGCAGTACGCGCCTGAAGAAACCCTCGAAAGGGTGCCAGCCCAGTGCCGGGGCCCACCATCACAATTGGGGTGGAGGGCTTGCGGGGTAGCTTGAAAGTGGAGGTGCGCAGGTGGAGCGGGAGGGAACCGCCCATCGATAGGCCGGCCAACCAATTGGACGCCACGCCCTTATGATGCCGCCCGCCAGGCGTGACCTCGTCCACTACGGCAGCGGTGATGGAGAGGGTAGGCTTGGGGGCGGTGGCGGTGGGGGCAGAGGAGATGGAGTAGTAGCGGGGCTGCAGGCGAGGGGAGATGGAGCCGAAAAAGACGCCTAAGCCGGGGCGTGCCGAGGGGAAGGCCTGCATGACGTCCAGCAGGGAGCGCTGCGCGGTGGTGACGTACGCCGCGTAATCTGCCTTTCCCTCTGGTTTCGCCATGGCAGAGAGGCGGGAGGCCTCCTGCGGGCGAAGGCAGTACATACCACGGTCACCCAATGCCTTTTTAAACTGAGCATGATATGTTTTCCATTTCACCTCCCTTACCACCATTCACAATGCAACCACACATGAATATCAAACTTCTTAATACAGAAAAAGAAACTGTATCACGCAACTCCCCCCCCCCCCCCCCCCCCCCCCCCCCCCATAAAAAAAAAAAGACAAGTAAAAAATAAAAAACATTCCCTTACAGAAACTGCCAGCCAATCCCCTGATCGTGCATGAACAAGCTGAGCAGAGATACAAATTTTCAGTATCTTGGTGTACTGATGCGAGTGAGTGTGTAGAACAATAAAAGTTGGTGCATGCTGTGCGCGTCCCACCTTGGGGTCGGCTGCAGTGGTGGCCAGCGCAGCCAGGGCAGCACGGCTGGGGGCACCCAAGAGGTCGGCGTGATGGGTGAGCAGCGTTCTGAGATGAGCCGGGGTGGGCGGTGGAGGGGGAAGCAGCTCCCCCAGTTCGCCTTCCGGAAGCGCCAGCCTCACCATCGCATCCAGTGGGACACCCAACAGTAGCGCCGCCAGCGCCACAGCCTCCGGTGGGTTCTCAGGGTGAACCCCCACATGGTCGCCCGCGATGTAACTCTGTGCAGCCGAGCTCAACTCCACCTCTACGTGCACACAGCTACGCCCACTGCTCGGTCTGCGGTGGCGGGGAGAAAAGCAAAATATTAGCAAAAAGCAACACAACTTCATACCTCTACTTATGTCAAGCATGCGCGGGTGCGCGTGCGTGTACGTTTGCGCCGGGTGGGGCGAGGAGCACATAAACTCGAGTGGATGGGCGAGGGAAAAAGCGGGTGGATGAGTCAGTGAGAGAATCTTTGAGTCAGTGGATAAGTGAGCGTGCGACGTAGTAAGTATGTGTGGGATGTAAATATGTTAGTGGTTGGTGGAACGAGGAGTTGACCAGTGTGCTAGTTCGCACTGGAAGTGATCACGAGGTGAAACAAAAGGCTGGCCAAAGACGTAGGCTGCTTAACGGCGGGATATGCGGTTTTCACCTGTGCAACTCACGGACTTCCAGCACACGGCCACGACTGATACCCTTACCGCTTGCATGCGCATCCATCGACCCCGCTTCCACGCCCTCCTCCACAACTTCCGCCTCGTACGACAGCGGCCCCATCTCCCGCGCAGCAGCGCCGCCACCTCCGCCCCCCAGCTGCGCGCCAAGAGCGGTCCACAGCGCCGTGCTCCAATTTTCCAGGTCCTCCTCGATACACTCGTCATCATCACCCAGGCCGATAGGCGCCAGACGCTCGCCACCCAGACGCCCCAGTGATTTGTCCAGCTATAAAAACAGGGAATCAAGGGGGAAGGGGAGATTCAACCGACAGGCCCATATCCGCCCCCTCTTAATATCCCCACTGCGATGAGCTGAGAGGCGAGTAGAGTGCTCTGCTTGTGAGGTTTTAAGTGACGCAGTTATGCACGGGTTGGTGGTAGTGAGCGCACCTGTTTGCCTGTGGCATTGAAGTGCTCGTACTGGCGGTTGCCAAGCCCAAAGACAGAAAAGTGTTTCCCAAGGAAGGGCTCATGGTCGGCCTCCTCCTACAAGCAGCACCGCAGTAGCGACCAAGGCCGTCACAGCCCGCAGATAGTAGCTTTTCCGCTGACAGGCAAGTGGACTTCGCACTCAGTGATAAAGTGAGCGAGTGTGTGGGTGCGTGGGTGGGTGGGTGGGTAGATGACCAAGCCACCAAGTGTTTGAAGGTTTTAGTGACTACAAATAACGGGTGAACATTTGTTGATAGAGTGAGTGGTATCTGCGACCGAGGCGAGCGAAGGAGCGAGTGGATGTGTGGGTGTGTGAATGTGTCAGTGAGGGACCGGTGAGTGAATGGCAGAGCGAGTCAGGACGTGCATGAGTGAATGCATGTCAAAATGGGTCAATGTTGGACGTGGTCGCTTAATAGAAGAGTGAGAAAGGGAGCGTGCGGGTGACTGAACGACTGAACGGGTCAACGCGGGACCGAGTGAATGAATGAAAGAGTGAGTGAGTGAGCGGGGGGGTGAGTGCATGACTGAATGGGTCAATGGGAACGGGTCGGTGATTGAAAGAGTGAGAAGGGAAATGAGTGCGTGAGAGAGTGGGTTGCCCACCTCTGCCTGTAGCCACTCCACAAAGTCTACCGCCGTATCAGTGGGCTCCCCGTCGCCATAGGTTGCAAAAAGTAAGATCAATACATCCGCCTGCGTAGAAAAACAACCAGACAAGCTCAGCAAACCTTGCCTCTGGGCATAAACAGGCAGTGCCTGGCTGACTGGAAACAGTGGTTCCCCGAGATAGGGCGGAAACGCGCACCTTCGGCGTCTCTGCCTTGAAGTCGAAGTCCTCAATATCAGCAAGGTGCACATGCGCCTGCTCACTGAAGCGGCTGCTGACTTCCGCGCCAATTTTCTTAGCGAAGCGCTCCGCTGTCCCCGTCTGCGTCCCGTACAGCACCAACACCTGCGCAGCCGCGCTCTTCACGTCCTCCACGCCCCCGTTGGTTGACTGCGCGGGTGCGGAACGTGAGGGGGCGACCTCGCTGACTGTGTCGCCGTGACTGCTAAACCGGTAAATGAGCAGGGCGAGGGAGGCCACGAGGACCACGCCCGAAGCCGCCGCCACTACCGACACGTGCGCTGTTGCGTCTTCCTCCATAGTGTTAGCACTGTGACGGCAGTAACAGCACCGGGGTCAGCACGGCGGGCTGCTGTCGTCACACGGCCAAAGAACCGATACAATAAAACAACCGCGAGGAGTGGATTATATAGCCACATGCTGAAACGAAGGTTTCCCTAAAACACACACACCGCAGGGCTGCCGTTGTTTGTGGGTATCGCAGTTGGCGAGGCGCGGGGTACGTGGGGAGTCGCGCGGGAAAAGCCCACGCTGCGTGCCTCCGAGTAGAAGTTGACAAGCATTTTTTCACCATAGTCTTTCAGTGCATTCTAGCAGTTTTGAAGATACTAAAGGTACGGACTCCGTATGACGGAGAAGGTGAGGCACGAACAAATGGCAAGCTACTGTTTCAAGGTGGAGAAGTCACCTGCTATGCGGGAGAGGCGACTGAGTGACTGACTGTGCTGCGACGGCCGCGCAACGATCTTCGGATAGGGGAGCAGAATTGGTGAGTGCGAGTCGGTCGACACACCAGTACTCCTGATCTTACTGAGCCAAAGGTTGATAGCTGAGTCTCGCCGGTTCTGACGGTCTCCACTGCTGTGTATACCTGAGGTGTTCGGCTCCGAGGTCACGCCAGTAGGTGACGCGAACTTGCGTGGCGTTGCCAGCCCCGAGTGCCAAGTGCCCGAGTGCCAACTGGCCGGCCACACGGCAGATTTCCAGCAAAGCACCGTGGCCGCGTGTCATCCCTAAAATGGTCAGATTGATTTGAATCTAGAGGTTTGCATATCCAATATCATGTGTACGGGACAGTAACTCTAGCGGTTACTGTTACCGTTAATATCGGCGCGGCTTACCTGCAGGGCAACCACCTTGCCCAAACAGTTAGACGCAGCCAACGACCAACGACTTCCCCAACGGTCAGCTCTAGCTAGCCCGTGCCTTATAAGCCGTAGCTAGCCACGAGCCTAGGCACTCTCTGCTTTCGCGCTCAGCCAATCTAGGCTTCGCGCGAATGCAGTCTCGACTCTAGTAGTCGAGCAGGGTGTCAGTTTTACCTTTTCGTCCCATGCGCACTCGAGCGTCACGCGACACTTCCCCTCGTTCAGCTACGCAGTTCCCCACTATGCAGCCCGAGCAGTCTACATCCGCCGCAGCGGCCGACCCTCACGCTACCACACTCGAACAACGCACAGCCGAACAGATTCGTACGGCGGTTTTGGAATCGGAACAACGCATTACTGAGCAGTTTTTGGCGGCTAACGCTGCCTTACTCGCTCAGCTTCGACAGCCGACAGCCACACCCGCTACTACTTATCAACAGCAGTCCATTCCCACCGACGCGACCACAGCGACGGAGGGTGGTAAGGAGGCCCCCGAGCCACCTATCGACCTGCTCGACGACGAACCCGACCCCTCCGCGGCCGAGTTTGTCGACTTCACCTACTACGGCGAAGTCATCCCGGCCGGCCTCGAACGTCCCCCCCGCGACGTCGAGGAGCCACGTCTGTGGACTCTCACGGACGACACCGCCCGTGCCCTAAGCGACAAACGCACCCAAGCCGCATACGACGAGTACCTACACATCGGGTGCTATGCCTTCTTCGACAGTTGCGCCAACGCGGCAATTGGCGAGGCTTTGGACACGTTGTCGCACGGCCCACCTCTACCTACGGAGCAGGCGGCAGCGATTGCCCTCATCCGAGCGGGCCATCGCACCCACACAGCGACGGAGGAGGCCGCCCGTACTCGATTGGGCTTCCTCCGCCTCACCAAGGGCGGACAAACGAGCACGGATGCGGACCGCGTGTTCGCCGAATTGGCACACGAACGCTTCTGCCGACCGCGTCCTACCGCGGTCTCCGGCACATTGGACGCGCTACGCCAAGCTTTCGTCGACCGCACGCTTGAAGTCAGCCTACACGCTGCCAGCAAGGCCGCCGCCGGCGCCGCTTTCGCGAAGGTCACACCGGACAAGCCCAACGGCCCCGACGCTCGGAGCCGCAAAGCCGCCGCCGACAAACGCAAGGCCGCCGCAGCAGCAGCAGCCGCGGCACGAGCAACCCTCCCACCCAAGCCGACCGACTCGGCTAAAACCCCAAGCAAGAAATGATGGTGTGGCCCGCCGCGCCGATTCCTGCTCCCCGACATCTTCCTTCATGCGCCACCGCGTACGTCGAAAATGGCGGGAGTGGGAGCGCATCGGCGCGAGCGGCCAAGTCCTAAGTTGGATCCGCCACGGCGTACGTGTGAAGTTCAAGCACGGCCTACGTCCCAAGCCGTTCAACCATGGCATCTCAATGCTAGACGCCACACCCGACCAACTCGAGTTTCTCAACTCGGAACTACCACGCTTCGAGGCTTGCGGCGCGTGGGAGCGCTCTACGAACCCACGCTACGTCTCCCGGATGTTCTTAGTTCCAAAACCCGGATGCAATCAATGGCGCTTGATTATCGACCTTCGCGAACTCAACCGCTACTGCTCGACGTTCAACATGACTTGCGAGACCCTCAAGCACCTCCGCCATCTATCTCGACCGGGGGACTACTTCGTCTCACTCGACCTCGCCGATGGGTACTACACCCTTGGCATCCGGGAGGAAGACCGGGATTACTTCACGGTCAACTACCGCGGCACCTTATGGCGCCTCGCGTGCCTCCCGATGGGGTGGTCGGGCTCCGCCTACTACTTTTGCAAACTCACGCAAGTGTTTACGAACCACCTACGCCGCCCACCACCTCCCACGCCCGCAGCTACACCGGCCGGCCCACGCCGCCCGTCCAAGCGCTTCCTCCGAAACGCGCGATGGCGAGGAACTCGACTACTACCCTACATGGACGACTTCCTCTTCTTGGCGGACTCCTACGACGAGGCACTCTTACTTCGGCAGCGCGTCCAAGCCCTGCTCGACAGCCTCGGCCTACAGCGCAACCCCAAGAAAGGTGTATGGACGCCGACGCAAGTCGGCGACCACTTGGGCCTCACGGTGGATTTACACCGCGGCGAGTTTCGCGCCCCACTCGCAAAACTGCACCACCTCGCACAACACGCTTCGTCCTTGCTCGGACGGGCAGCGTCCAACGCACGATGGCTACCCACACGCCAACTCGCAGCCTTCGCGGGAAAAGCGCAATTTCTCTACCTCGCCATCGCGCCCGCCCGATTCTTTTTGCGCGAGCTCCACAACGTTTTGGCTACCCGTACCGGTTGGGGGGGACGCGTGCGCCTCACCCACCAACTCCGGCGCGACCTCGAGTGGTGGCGCACGGTACCCTCCCAACACAACGGCCGGTCGATCTACAAGCCCATCGAGACCGCCTATTTGCACGCGGACTCGAGCGACTACGGATGGGGGGCCGTCCTCAACGAGGACGCCAATTACCAAGCCCGCGGGTTTTGGAGCGCCACCGACCGCCTCCAACACATTACGTGGAAGGAGCTTCGGGCCGTCCGGCACGCGGTCGAAACCTTTCTCCCGCAACTCCGAGGACGACAAGTCCTCCTCCACGAGGACAACACTGCCGTGGTCGCCGTCCTAACCAAGCTAACTTCCCGGTCTCCCGTCATGATGACCGAGCTACGGCGTTTGTGGTTCCTACTCGACACCAACGACATCCACATCCGCCCACGCTACATCCGGTCGGCCGCCAACGTCTGGGCCGACACGCTCAGCCGCGAACTGGACTCCGAAGACTGGCAGCTAAACCCTCAACTCTTCAACCACCTCCAGCGTCGGTGGGGCCCGCATACAATCGACCGGTTCGCGTCTATGCTCAACACGCAGCTACCACGCTTCAACGCCCGCTGGCGCGACCCCTTGTGCGAGGACATCGACTGCCTACACCTCCCCGACTCGGCGTGGAGACGCGAGAACAACTACTGCAACCCCCCTTGGTCGGCCCTACCCGCACTCGCCGCGAAACTCGAACAAGCTCAAGCCGAGGCAACAGTCATCGCCCCCTACTGGCGAAACAAAACATGGTACCACGCGTTCGCCCGCCTGGCCACCGAGACCGTGCACTTCCCAGCGTCCCGCGACCTGTTCTTCCCCGGCAGGCTAGGCAGGCAAGAAGGGGTCGGACCTCCCGCTTGGAGCATCGTGGCCTTTCGGCTAGCACCCCCGCTTGGCTCTACACCCGACGCGGTGCGATTGGCCGAGCGATACGCCCGAACCGATTAAATGCGCCTGTACAGGACGTCCGCCCTCTGCGTACAGGACCCCCGCGCTACGAATTACGCCTCGAAGCAGCACAGTCGCCCTGGTCCTCCGAATTGGCTGAAACTTTTCAAGACCTCCTAGGATCAGATAAGCTCGGGGTTACAGCGGTTGCCCTACTCAGCAACTCGCTAGCGCCCTCGACGTACCTGAGCTACCAGAGCGCAATTCGACAGTTTTTTATTTTTTGTGCAGAAGAAAATATCGCCCCGCTACAGGCCACGCCGGCCACCATGGTCCGCTACACGGCCTGGCTAGCCCTCTTGGGAACGGTCGCTGCCAACTCGCTGCAGCCTTACTTCAGCGCAATTAACAAGTACTTCCGCGACCACCGGCGCCAACCTATCGCCGTGGGCGAACTCCTAGCGGACGCCCGCCGTGGACTCGCCATGCTACAGCGCCGCCTGGTACCTACCACCGCTCGCCTCCCGCTACCCGCACAAGTCGCCCTAGACATCCTGCACTACGCCCACACCCTCCACGACACTTTCGCGTGGACCCCTGCTGCCTTCCCCCAGATGCAACGCTTCAGGGCCTGTTTAGCGGTGTGTGTCAATTACACGTTTTTCTGCCGCGCCGAGACCGGCGCCCGCTGCCAGACCGGCGACCTCGTGGTCGACAAGCCTTCGCAGCAAATCTGCCTCTACGTGCGGAAGTCTAAGGGGGACCAACGCCGCGACGCCAGCGATAAACTGGTCATCGCTATCCCTGTAGCCGCTAACCCCGTCCTGGCGAACCTGATAGACTACTACACGGAACAACGCGCTATTTTTTGCACTAAGTTCTACAACCAGCCACCCCCGCTCGCCTTCTGGAGTTTCTCACCTTCAGAGCCCTCCGCCGATTGGGGTGCCGCGTCCACCATCTCCACCTGGCTCTCCCTCGCCCTTCTCTCAGTCACCTCGGCCGCGCCCGCCGGCTTTAAATGGACGTCGCACAGCCTACGGAAAGGCGCGGCGTCCGCTGCCAGCTGCATCGGCGCACCCCTCCCCGTAATCAAATTTATGGGTGGCTGGGCCAAGAACAGCTCCGTGACCGAAGGAAAATATATTGACCCCACCATGATCCCAACACCTGCTGCTTGGCGGTTCTTCGGCTGGCTCACTCCGTCCCCCCCGCAACACTAATTCTGGCTGTGCAAGCCTTTGGCTTTAGGTTACTGGCAAAACGTGCCCTAGGGTAAATGGTCAGATTGATTTGAATCTAGAGGTTTGCATATCCAATATCATGTGTACGGGACAGTAACTCTAGCGGTTACTGTTACCGTTAATATCGGCGCGGCTTACCTGCAGGGCAACCACCTTGCCCAAGCAGTTAGACGCAGCCAACGACCAACGACTTCCCCAACGGTCAGCTCTAGCTAGCCCGTGCCTTATAAGCCGTAGCTAGCCACGAGCCTAGGCACTCTCTGCTTTCGCGCTCAGCCAATCTAGGCTTCGCGCGAACCCACCCACCCATCCCTATAATCCTGCGCTAATCGACCCCCAGACCCTGTCTGTGGGTGTCCTTTGGCCAAATTGTAAGCAAGCTGACATCTTTGGGGCCGATTCTTAGGTGAAACTTGCCTCCATCCGCGAAAGACGATGAGATGATCGCAGCATCAAATTCGCAATAAAAAATATCAAACAATGACGTACGGGTATCTGTACCGTACTTGGGTTTTTGCTTACAAGAAGAACCAGATGAGCACGGACAGGGAAAGTGGGAGGGGAAACAAGAGGGCAAGAGTGACAAGAGGATCACGGAATCCAAAGCACAGCAAAAGGAAAGCACTACATTGTGCATAAACCTAGCAGATTATACTAAGGAAACTCTTAAGCCACGCCGAGAATGCAACACTTGGAGGCGACAAGCGGCGCCTCACGCGCCGCTCGAGGAAGCACGGGGACGCTTGCGGCCCATGGCGCGGGTGAAGAGCGCCGTGGCCGGAGAAGGCATCCCAGCCGAGGAAGAAGCGGCCTCCGTGCCGTCCGCAGCGGCGGACAAACCACGCAAGACGTTGTCCGCGTGAGCAACATGGACGGCGAGAGAGACCTTTCGACGCCAGGAGGCCAACAACTTGCCCACGTGCATCCCTTTAGATGCGGCTGCCTGCTTGGCTAGCTCCGTCAAGAAAGCCGTGGCGTGGCCGCCAAGAGTACCAAATTCCGTGACTGCAAAGGGAATGAAGCGGATGTCGGGGCGACTCCTCAACCCCTCCGAGTACTTCTCGAACTTGGTCTTCTCAGCACGGCGGAGAGCGACTTCGGGTGACGGGGGGCTAGACACGCCGAACAAACCGGAAACCACGGCATCAAGGGCAAGTTTTGAGCCTCGGATGCCGTGATAGTGCAAGACACCCACATCCGCGGGGAGACCGTCGTTGCCGTTGGGGAGTTGAACTAACATCGTGGGATCTGTGAGGACCTCGACGCCAACCCCGAGTGCGCCACGAACCTCGGAGATGATTTCCGCAAGGGCCGTCACTAACCAAGAGTGAGCGGTGTGGACCGAAGCATCTCCGCCGCAACGAGCCAAATGGTCCGCAAAAGAAGTGGCCCACGCATCATCCGACATGTCAACACCCGCCGACGAGAACGCACCCCGCATAGCTTGAACCGAGAGATGGCAAGAAGCACAAGCAGTGGGGGAGCGTAGAGAAGAGAGGATGCGAGATGAGGGTAGGCCGAAGATGCGACAGACCGCGACGCGGAAAACTGCGTCGTAGTGCTCAGGGAACTTTTCACGGAGCTCGCCCAGGCGACCCGAAGTAGGCGGGTCCGAAGCCAAAAACGCAAGGGCGCCGTGGCCGAGACGAGATAGAAAACGCCTAGACTCCGGCCGAGCGCGGTTGGAAAACGTGGGAGCGAGCTTCGCGAAGCGAAACAAGTTGACACGCTCACTGATGTCGGCTTGTAGCTTTGGAAAGATGTCCGTGGCAAACGCAGAAAGAGGGACGAGCGAGGGTAGGCCATCAAGGGACTGGGCAATCTGCTCGTTGTTTGATCGGGCTTCGGCAACGCCACCGGCGCGAGCCACCGTACTTGGGGTACGATATATCGCGCTAGACTTACCCGTAGTTTGCAATTGATTGCAATACTGCATTCCTGTATTTTACACTCTTCCAATAAAGTCCGTTAATGGCGCGGTCCGCATTTAATTACTCGCCGTTCACCGCCGCCATGGCTATGCAACTCAATTGGGGGTTAGAATTATGATTTGCGAACAACACACCACGGCGCGTTGTTCACTGACCTAGACACCGCCTCTATCGTCACGCCCCAATTACTGCGGGCACACACATTGGATTTGCGGACCCTACTTTATTTTGCCGGCCGAATGTCGTGCATGCGCGTGTCATGCACGCACGCCTCTATGTATGCATAGCTCGGCAAACGCAGTGTTGCGACAAGCCGGGAAACTAGTCGACATTGGGTTCTCAACATGCTTGCATAATTGCGCTAGTATCCACCGAGTGTGTTATGCCCGACGGTCTACATAGCGGCGACTCCGAGAATGGCATGTCGTGTGAACTTGGTTTTCTTGCAAAGCGCCCGGGAATGCATGCAAACAAGGTGCACGGGCTAGGGACCTATTGGGCTTGAGGGGCGCTTGACTTGCAGTGTAAGCACCCTAGCGCGCGGGTCGCTGGCCTTTGAAGCTTGCGCACCACCGGGCGTGAAAAATGGCGGGGAGCTTTCAAAGTACCCTACCTAGCACGGGCTATTAATTGGCCTATGTATAGCAAATTAATGGCACGGCACCATGCCATCATGGGGCATGAAATAGGCAACGCCGTGAAGGGGACTAATATAGAGCGCTTATTGCTGAGTGTATTCGCGAAGCGGGTGTGCGGGTACCGCATTGTTGAAGTATCTACAGCCGTGTACACAATCCCAGATTGTACTGGTACTGCATCTTGTATCACATAGCAATATCAGACAGTTACGGGTATATTCTGCCCGTACAGCACGCATTATGAATCGAAAGGCAGCTGTCAGTCATAGTTTACCATCATAACTGCCAGCCATAACAGCACCGTCTAAGCACAGACAGTGGCATGATAGCAATGAGGCTGCGCCCTCCTGACATGGAACACTATTTATAGTCACTCTCAGGTGACTCTTGTAACCATTCTCTTTCTCACTTTCACCTTTCAGTCTCAGTTACCCTTGCACCTTCTATAGGTTATGGGCCCTCACACGAAGTAACTTAGCTAACTCGTCGAAAAACACCATCAGCGTACTTTTTAGCTTTGTTAGACTTCCAATACAACACAGAATAGTGTGCTGATCGACAACAAGGGTAATCCAACAAGGAACGGTTCAACAACCCCTACACAAACTTTCGTAATTTCAACTCATTACTAGTTTCTTCATAACACAGATCTCGTATTGCTCTATGCGACCAAATTCTAAAGTCAGTAGCAATAGTACCTCAAAAATCATTTTCTCAACGCCTCAACACATCCTTGTGCTCGATTTTACCCGTCGACAAATACCTTTCACTCGTTGCGCCTAGATCTTAAAGTCAACAGTGATACCTTTCGAAAATCTTTATCGACAATCGACAACAGATACCATCATCGACGTCGAAAATTTTCAATTTTTCTTTGTCCGGAATTACTACTAACCTCTAACCTCACTCCAAGCCTTTTCAATGTCGTCCCCTTCCTCTCCTTCAAAGGCAGACAAAAATGAATCATTACTATCGGCCTTCATGGAACAAGTTACCATGTCAGCCTTGTCTTCTAAGAAAATCATTGATACCAACAAGACCCCCAAACTCCCGGAAAAACCTACATGGTCAGACATGATTGCTTGGGTGCACTCCTTCAAGGACTTCACACGTTCTCATAAATTCGATGCAGCCTTGTCTGGCAAAGGCACACCTGCCAACCAGCGCGACCTGTTCCATTGTCTTTCTGCAGCCGTGCGACAGTGCAAGGCAGCCCACACGGAGATCGAGCTCGCCCTGCCTATCAACGTACTGGATGATGACACCACTTCCGAGACCTTCCATGGGACCTTGGCATGGCGCAACATTATATCATGGATTAAATTGGAAGAAAATCGCGCTGCGTGTCTCGCCAGCACAGTTCTAATGTCTCGGCAACTTCCGTCGCAGCACATTATCGAGTTCATCAACAACAAAGATGCAACATGGCGTACCCTCATTCGCTTGAGCAGAGGTTGCAGTGACCAGGCCTTTGTTGACCACCACGTTATCCCACACATTGATGGCGCGGCTTATCCCTACCTCCGCATCTTTCTCAAACGTCACCGCCGTATGAATCCGGACGAACCGTGGGCAAATTTTCGTAACATCATTCTTGAAGACCCCGCTGCACAGCGAGACGACCCTGTCGAAGTCTGTCCTCCTGTCACGGCTTTTGTGGCTTCAGCTACCCCACGCCAGGCCCAGCACCTTGATAATCCTCGTCCTGTGAGAAATCCCTGCGAGAGATGTGGCAGATCAAACCATAATCATTCACGGAGCTGGCAGCGCAGACACGTTGATGGACGACCCTTATCCGATCCACCCCCGATGACGCGACCTGGACCCCCGACTCGACCAACTGCGAGGAATGATTCTTGGTCCACGGATGGCACGCAGGGAAATAACATGCAGCGCCCGACACCATTGGAACCTCGGGTCATGCTTTCGGCTGGACAACCAGTAGGCTATGTGGATTATGAGGACTTCTGCTTCGCCATGACCACGCCAGTATTGCGTGACATATCCTCCCCAAGCTCTGGGTACGACTTTCCACCCATGATATTCCATGAGCCACAGGTGAAACTGTTGTAAGTATACGTATTAGTTGCAGATAGCTACTGTAAGCTATTCTAGATATGATTAGTACATGTCTAGATCGGACATACCGATAAACTGTTTGACTCGGTACAGAGCTGTCGCTAGGCTACAGCTCTCACACTTCTATTGTCCCGACACCACGCCTGTAGGCTGGTTGTCGCCTTAACTGTTCCGTTTGCGGGACTGTGACTGTAACTACGTTTGCGTACGTTATCTTCCACACTAACTGTGTTTGCATGGTTCAATAGGTTATGGGCCCCCGCCTCACGTCACTCACGCGCGACAACCTGGTTCGGCGAGCTGCGATCGACAGCTCTCCCGCAGAAGGCAAGTTTCTATAGACACCTAGTACTTTCAACCTGTAGTCGGCGGTATCGCCAGTATAAACTGCGATTTTTAAAACCCGCCACCACCCTCTTAAGCCAGCCACCCGCCGGAGATAGCCAGCCAACCACACCGACGCACTCGTCGTGTGTGGACAAGGTGCACACAGGTCCAAGCTGGAGAACGGGGGGGTGCACTGTCGGGTGAATACGCATCCACAGGTTGCACGCTAGCCGTAGCTTACCTTTTTTATTTTCATATTAGATTAGCGACTACGCCATCAGCGCAGCGCTCCACCTGTCCTGGCCTTGGCCTCGACTTGTGCCCCACACTGGGTGGAGGATACAAAAAAGGTGCTCTGAGACACCCCGGGGCTACAGGCCGAGGGGTCGGCGGGCATCAGGCCGTCTCTTTGCATACCGCTGTTAGGCACGAGTCCGGCTAGCGGTTTTTACCGCTGCCTGTTTTTCATCCAGCTCTTTCTTTTTTGCCCTCTGTCGAAATGGCGCAAAAAAACTCGCCTGTTTCACCTGTTGGTTCCCTTGAGTCAGGCTCTCAGCAGAGCACTGCCCATACTACCCAGGGTGTTCTCGAGCTGCTACGTGTGCAACTGACGCGCCTTGACGCGTATCTCGACTCGCGGTCGGCCGCCATTGCTGCTCTTCCTGCTGCGGGTGCTATATCGCACCCCCCTGTAGCTCAGCGCCGCCACGATGCTCCCCTCGCACACTTTCCGGACGGCCACCATGTGCACACCCTCCCCCTCGAACACCCCCCGGATACTCTCGCGCTGATCTTTGCGCAAGTGGCGCACTTGACAGCTCGTTTCGACTCGCAGTCGGCCGCGGGTGTTGTTGCTGCTGCGAGTGCTAATCCGCACCCCCTGTCGCTCAGCGCCGCCACGTAGCTCACCTCGCACACTTTCCGGAGGGCCACCACGTGCACGACCTCCCCCTCGAACACCCCCCGGATCCCCTCGTCCGGCTCGTTGCGCAAGTGGCACACTTGACAGCTCGTTTCGACTCGCTGTCGGCCGAGGATGCTGTTGTTGCTGTGAGTACTCTTCCGCACCCCGCCGTCGCACAGCGCCGCCTCGATGCGCACCGCGAGCCCTCGCGCCCCAAACTCGTAGGTGAACACTTGCAACCCCCACCATACCCCCCCGCTGATTCTGCCCTACACGACATCGCAGTCAAACAACTCCCGCCACACCCTCCCTACCCCCCCGTTGGATATGCCCCTCACCACCCCATACCTCTCATCCCGGAGGCGCCCTTTCACGGCGTCCCCCCCTCCCGTGACCACCCGAATTCGTACGCCCCGCCGTCCCCAATGGCTGGCCGCTCTCCATTTCCGGGTGGCCCACCTCTACTCTTCCATGGACATCACTCTTCCCCAGCCAAGCGTGGCGACCACACCCCCCGTGGCCGTCGTCGCCCCACCGTTGACCCCATAGTCATCGGGCGACCGACACACGCAACCCCCGACTTTGACCCAGACGTCCACCCCAGTCTCTTGGGCAGCCCCCACTACGCCCCCGTCTGCACGCGCCCCGCTGTCTCCCCGGTATTGCGCATCCTTGGCTCCGCCCAAGCCTCACCCACAGAGGCACATTGGCGCGCTCTGCAAAAGGTCCTCCGCTCCCTTCATGGCACCATTCACATGCGCCAGACGTTGGGGGGGGACCTGGACCACAGCCTCCAACTCACAGGCTTTGCCGACGCTGTCATGCTCACCAAACTCCTCCCAAGACATGCACTTGCAAGACACCGAAGTGCGATCATTGGAGGACAAGACCCAATGCAACGCTTCATCCCGTAGCTACCTGCAGGGGGAGTGTTGTAAGTAATACCGCATACGTATTAGTTGCAGATAGCTACTGTAAGCTATTCTAGATATGATTAGTACATGTCTAGATCGGACATACCGATAAACTGTTTGACTCGGTACAGAGCTGTCGCTAGGCTACAGCTCTCACACTTCTGTTGTCCCGACACCACGCCTGTAGGCTGGTTGTCGCCTTAACTGTTCCGTTTGCGGGACTGTGACTGTAACTACGTTTGCGTACGGTATCTTCCACACTAACTGTGTTTGCATGGTTCGATAGAAACCCCAGTCCCAAGACTTCACAGAGCCGGTGTATACGTACTTACCTTCAGCTCTCACAGCCTCCGCCAGCATGCCTGCACCAACGGACCCGCAACCTCTCGTTCGCGACTCCTTATGCGTGACCCCTGATACCACTGCGGTTGTACAAACCAGTCCACCACACACTCAAATCGATGATACACCTACCAGCGCTGCTATGTGGGATTGGAGCATGGTTCCCTCCGCCGTGACCACTAACTCGGCATCCACGGCCAGCAGTCTCCCGGATCTCACCGAGGCTTATCACCCGGACGATTACACCACCGAGTCGCCGCGTAGCCCTTTCGATTGCTGGACCTTTGCGCTGTCAGCACCGGCGCCGCGAGACACGATTTCTGTTACATTGCGCGACACCCCTGTCACACCACTGCCAAGACACATCGAACACTGGGTCAGTTTCTTCTCCGGCGGGCTGGTACCGCTACTGGCGGGTCATCTGCAAACAGGAGGAACCGTGGGCATTTTCTATGGCACCTGTGATTCTCCCGATGCGCTCGCAATTCTGGATCAACGTCTTCTTACTCTCCATGCCATCTACCCCCTGGGGCTACCGCGTTCTGCCATCTCTCGGTGGAGGGAGCGCTTACCTGGTTCAATAATGACCACCCCCTTCTCATCATTGACGGCCCTTCCACCAGTTACTTTTCTCGAGACTGGACAATGCTACCCTCCGGACAACTACGAGTCTCTTCATTCCATCCTGAAACATATCAGGTTTTTGGCCGATACTCAGATGAATTATCCCACTTACCTTATTGAGGGCGGCAACGAGGACGAGACCCTTCCAGACATTATTGGAGCATTGGGCACCCCTTTACGCGTCAAGGCCACTTCACTTGGTTCAACAGCTACTCGAGATACGATTGTGTGGACTAATTTTGGACGACAATGGGAGATTATGGATCACTATATCAGCATGAGGAACCCCCCCAAGACAGTGGCGGATATACTACACCTCGCGGGGGTAGACCACTCTTCATGGAGGGGCTTACCTGGCACGACTGTTCTTCCCCGGATTGCGAATTCTCTCCACAACTCGAAGTTTTGCCTTCGGAGCGACGGCAGTCCAGGACCGGGAATGTTCATCAATGGACAGGACGACAACACGACTAGTTTCAGTTCTCCATCGCCAGTACTACATGCGTTAGCTAAGGGGTTTGACACGTCGGCCATCCTTCCTCCTGTGATTTGTTGCCATCTTTGGCGGATTGTATGGACATGAACGTCAGTACATGGCTTATGGTGGCTGCCCGTGATATGCCCCGCCTACCTACGGATGTGGCCACAGTCTTCATGGCCCATGCTGATACCCCGTTGCAGCTTCAAGTCCAGATTGTCGACGGAGGAGCTTCCAGATTTATCAATGCCAACCGACATGAGTTCCACACCTACACTGACCTTCCACCTGCAAGTCGCTACAAGCTCAGTGGTGTCCCTGCTACAGTGCATGGTTATGGCACAACGATGGAGATTTACACCGCGCAGGACGGGCGTCAAGTTCGAACTACCCTGAATGATGTACTTCATGCACCTGATTTCGTGCAGTATGCCCCCCACGGGATTTCCAAACTATTCAGCCAAGGACGAGCCCAGGACGCCGGAGCCACTTTTACCTACGCTGACAAATGCTACATGACACTATCGAATGGAGCAGTGATTCCTATCCGAATAATCCCTGAATGGGGCTTATACGGTTTAATGGCAGAGCCGATCATGCCTACACCTTTACTCCGGTCCTTACCTTCAGTGGTCCTACTCAGTAAGCCTTCCCGCCTCACAGCCCAGTTATGGCATCGCCGTCTCGGCCACATTCATCATGATGGCATTTGCAACACTATCTCGAGATCCACTGGCATACCTGGCTCTCTCAGCAAGGCTGAATTCTGTGCTCCGTGCGCGATCGCCAAATCCTCCGTGGCGGCCCGTTGTCGGGACCCCGGGTCACGGCATCAGGCTCCCTTCCACACCCTCAACCTGGACACATGGGGGCCTGTGGAGACATCACTATAGGGCAATAATCAGTTCTTCTGAGCTTTCTGCATAGGGACTTCCTTTGCCATGGGCCAGCCTATCAAATCTACGGGCCAAGTACTACAGGTCCTCTCGGAGCTACTCGCAAGAATTGCGAAATGGGGCCACAAGGTCTCCTTTATTCGGGCTGACAATGGGGCGACCTTCAGGTCTGTTGCTTTCAAGCAATTATGTGCCACCCACGATATCGAGCTTTCCTTCTCGGCACCATATAGCCCTCACCAGAACGCACTGGCAGAACGACCATGGAGAACGCTGGCCGAAATGGCCGGATGCTTATTATCTACAGCGGGTCTACCTCGCTCTTATTGAGAATTTCGCTTCAAGCACGATATCTTTATCCATAACAGAACCTATCGAACAGGGGTCGCTGGCATACCTATTGCTTTGGCCCTGGACATTATCCCAGACCTCAGCACCACCAAGATATTTGGTTGCAAGTCATACGTTCATGTGGATGCTGCCCTACGCCGTAAACTCGACGACAAGGCTTGGGAGGGTATTTTTGTGGGGAACTCACCTGATTCTCCCGCCTGGCTGATATACAACCCGACGACCAAGAGAACGGTAGCCAGCCGGAGTGTTATTTTTGACGAATGTGAGCTCCTCTCCCACTTCCCTGACCACGTCCATGACACGGGGAGCATCTTACCTTTCCAGGAGCCCACGGACTTAGCGGAGGTAATTTACGACGGACGAACGAAGACCGCGAGACCTCCTCCACGACATGCTGTAGATTCAGACTCAGACGAAGACCATCCTGGGGACTCTGCACCTACCATCCTGGACTCATCCTTAACGCCGGAGACACTCCGCCAGGACGTGGTCGTGGCTTGGGAAGCCACTTCCATTCCCACACCTCCAGCAGATTTTGCCTCTTCGACACGGGGAGAGAGTCTCTCTCCACCGGCGGCACATGACCAACCACCTGGCCCTTCTGATACTACGGCGGCGACAACATTACCGACTGATGACCCTAACGAGACAGCTGTCATATCTACACCTACACCTGACCAACATCTACGACGCGGAACTAGACATCGATTACCTTCATTCAAGTTACGGGACTCCGGTGACAGCTTATTGACAGCCCTACCTCCTGATACCCTTAACCTCGCGGACCAACATGTGACGGACGATCACCTTCATATGCATTGGGCAACTGTTCTCCTGGCAGAAGCTCCAGGCCTTCCGCGTGAATCCACAGAATCCGTCATGACCCTTCTTCAACATGGGCATGCAGAAACAGATATAGAAAGTAACAGCAACATAACTCCTAAAACAATGAGAGAGGCGCTCAATAGCCCTAAAAATAAAGAATGGAAAGCAGCGATCAAAAAGGAATATGATGGAATTCGTGAGAGGAACGTCTTTCGAGTCGTCCCTATTCCTGCTGGCAAGCGAGTTCTCAGTACTAAGTGGGACTTCACTATCAAGAAAAACAAGGACGGCTCAATTCGTAAATACAAGGCCCGATGGGTTGTCAGGGGATTCGCCCAGCGAGAAGGCGAGGATTTCGACAATAGCAAAACGTATGCTAATGTGGTCAGTTTCTCCTCCGTCCGCACAGCCCTGGCCATGGCGGCCCAATGGAAATGGCCCATCTATCAACTGGATATTGTGGCAGCCTTCTTATATGCAGACATTAACGAGGAATTATATATCAGTTTACCAAAAGGATTTAAGGAATTTGACAGCACTGGTACATAATTATTCGGACGCCTCCAGAAGGCACTCTACGGCACCAAGCAGGCAACTTATGAATGGCGCAGTAAATTCGACAAATTTTTTACCTCACACGGATTCATCACGTCTACTGGTGACCCTGGCGTGTACCTCCACTGGTCCTCGGTACAGCAGCCTACCTTGTTAGGCATCATCTTGGTCTACGTGGATGACCTAATTGTTTTTCCTTCTTCAGAAACATGGATGAACAAACTACGCGACATGATCCGATCTACCTTTGACATTACCGATGAAGGAATTTGCACTTGGGTTTTGGGCATGGGCATAGACCACAACCCTGATGGATCTATTACTCTGCACTAGGAGAAGTATATTCAAGACATGCTCCAACAGTTCAACATGACCTCTTGCAATCCTGTGATCTTACCTTGGAGCAGTGGTGATGAATTCAATTTTTCTCGAGACGATCAGCCCCTCCCTGAGGGCATTCCTTATAGCAATCTTGTTGGATGCCTCTTGTGGACTGCTGTTTGCACCCGTCCGGACATTGCGGCTACTGTTTCCTGCCTGTGCAGATTTGTCTCCAAGCCGCAGCTCTGTCACTGGACTGCTGCTAAGCGCGTCCTCCGTTACCTGAAAGGCACATCCAACCGAGGGATTTCATTCCAGCATCACCCTTCTGGTATCGTGCTCAACGCTTTTGCTGATTCTACGTGGGGCAGTGATCCCTCTTCTTCTATGTCAGTCAGTGGCCAGATTGTTTACCTTGGCCCGGCTTCAGACGGGGACTCCCCCCCCATCCAGATTTCGCCTATCTCTTGGCGTTCAGCCCTTCAATCGGTAGTTGCCCAGTCGACTTGTGAAGCTGAATACATTGCTGTTGCGTCCGTCAGCCAAGAGATCCTTTTCCTCCGTCAACTGGTCACAGATCTGGGATGTCCTCCTGCCTACGCAACCGTTGTTTTCTGTGACAACCAGTGCGCCATCCAGAACGTCACCCGCGGTTGTACATCCCGGAAAACAAGGCACATTGATCTCAGGTACCATTTGTCGCGGGACTTGGCTGCCAAGAACGTTATTCGGATGGTTTATGTCCCAACTGCTGACAATTGTGCTGACATCCTCACGAAACCTGTTCCTTCAGCTACAGCACACCGCCTGGTGTCCGGATTCATGACCTACGCTGGCCATGACCACCAGCCATTATCTTAGACTCTGTCTCATTTTCTGGTTCTGTTTACCACGGTTGAGGAGGGGTGTTGAAATATCTACAGCCGTGTACACAATCCCAGATTGTACTGGTACTGCATCTTGTATCACATAGCAATATCAGACAGTTACGGGTATATTCTGCCCGTACAGCACGCATTATGAATCGACAGGCAGCTGTCTGTCATAGTTTACCATCATAACTGCCAGCCATAACAGCACCGTCTAAGCACAGACAGTGGCCTGATAGCAATGAGGCTGCGCCCTCCTGACATGGAACACTATTTATAGTCACTCTCAGGTGACTCTTGTAACAATTCTCTTTCTCACTTTCACCTTTCAGTCTCAGTTACCCTTGCACCTTCTATACGCATGTCGAGGCGTTGCTAGCCCCGCGCGAATGTGTCGGATTTTAAAACCCCGAAAATTGTAGTTGGCTGCACGAGGGCCTAGATGACGTCGGACGGCGAATTTGACGCTACTAACGGCCGGTAGTCCTACATTCAGTAGAAATCTTACAGCGATGCGCCCACGCCCACATGCGCCCATGTTTGCGCGGACAGCATGCTGGGTCCATAAAAAACGCGTGTTGCGTCTCCGATTTCGGGAGTATTCACCAGCCAAAGCGTGGAAAATCCGAGTTCCGGGGCGCCCGAATCAGGGTATGCCCCAAAACCGGGGTTGGGCCGAATCAGGGTTTTCACCAGAATCTGGGTAAACCCTAATAGGTCAGATCGTGGCCGTGACGGGCCCCATTTGTGCCCCGCTTCCCCCTTCACGTCACCGTCAACACAAGTTTCGGTCCGCCTTTTCAGCGAGCCAGGGTATAATGAAACCAGGGTATGATGAACACCCGCCCTACGCGAAATGCCCTATTTTACTAGTAACGGAAGAGTGTGCATGTGAAGGGGAGAAGAAGCGAAAGCTGAGTAGAGTGACTGTCGAAATGAGTGACAATGCACAGATGGATCATAACCAATTAAAGTTGCGCGTGAAAGACAGAAGGCGAAAGGTTAGAAAAGAGGGAAAGAGTGACAACAGGGTCAAAGGAAAACAGCAGAGCGACGACCTAGACGCAGTGGCACACCATATCACGGACCCATCACAGGCGCAGAGTGTGAGCGTGAGGAGCCCCCCGCGGTGTCGTCGACGGACTTCCCGTGCTTCCCGTGCTTTTAAAATACTTGGCTCTTCAATCCCCACGCGTTTACAGGGCGAAGGAACACAACAAGGCGGAGAGACAACAAGATCACAAAAGCCAGCCACAGCCTCTTTGCTTGCATCAAACTAGAATAGGTGAATAACACATATAAATCAGCACCACTACCCATATGTACGTATCGACGATGACCCCAAGTCCACGACCCCTACAAAGTGCTCGGTTACTATTTTCTTCCTCCATTTGTTGCATCATATTGCGCATGTCCAGTCTATCAATGCACTGCTCACCCCTCACATGCTCTTCTCTCGCCAATGCATAATTTTTCAATCTCAAAAACACCTACACAACAACAGCTGCATGACGGTGCCGCCATACTGCATCGAGCCACAAAACAAATTGTTTTCGTTCACGAGAGGGTAGTCTTCATGCAAGTAATGCAAAAGCTGCGCGCTGCAGATATCATACCCAACCACAGCCGTCGCCCATCAGCAGCTGCAACTTACACATGTGAACATTGCAGCAGATGGCCTGAGCTCCACAATTACACACGCACAGACAGCATCCATACGGTAGTCTAGATCACGCAACCTAACTAACGTCACCTCAGGACTACCACGCAATCACCCCCCATGTACGCCTCTTCACGCCAGCTGTTCTCTCCCGTCCCCGGCATTCGCCTCCACCATCTAACCTTTCCGAGCAACCTTCCGTGCCTTGCCAATGTGTGTAAAACAGGGCCGGGGTTATATGGCAGGTAGGTAGGGCGGGGCGGAGGCCTGCTGCGACTGACTTGTCTGCTGCCAGGAGAAGCCATGCGAAGGGCCGACGGGGGGACGGGGCGGGTAGCCACTGCTACTACTGCCACCGCCGTTATACAAAGGGTAAGGCCCCGGCTGCTGTGACTGTGCCTGCTGCCACCCGGGCTGGCCGTACCCGGGCCCTGATGTTGATGAGGTAGGGGGTGTTGGGTAGGGCGGGTAGGGATACCCACCATCAGCAGATGGATACGCCGTGGGCGGCCACTGAGAGTAGGGTCCAGCTGCCGCGGGGGGGTTGTTGGGATACATGGTGTGGTCGGGGCCGGCGGGGTGACGGCGGCCGCGCATGCAGAGGAGGTAGAGGAGGAGTGCGGCAGCGGCGACGAGCATCGGAATGGCGTAGGCGGGGCGGTAGAAGAGCCACGCGATGGCGACGACGGAGGTGCTCATGGAGAGGCTGAGAACACCGGCGGCGCAGCAGAGGGTGCAGAAAACCACATCGCCCATGCAGCCGCCCAGCAGCGGCACCCACGAGGTGAGTAGAACCAGCGGCTGCGTGCAGAGGCCCAACCCAAGCCAGCACATCACCCACCCGCCCAGCCTCACCAGCCACGTGAGCTACCGCCATGCAGTGTAGGGGGGACGAAGGGGGTCAGAGCGCCAAAGCAAGCATTGGGAGAATGACACATTGAAGCCCTCTGACATATCTATGGAAGCTCATTGACACGTCTAATGCACTTGCGAGATTGAGTACAACCTACGCTGTACGATGGTTAACAATGTCTTATGTGCATTCATATTGACAGTAATTATATACAAATAAGCGATGCGTAAGGTTAGGGAGCTGAGCGCCCCCCCTCCCCCCCCCCCCTTCAAGAATTTCTGATGACCCATACTGGTGAGACAGGAGGGGAGATTACCATTTCATTCTGGTGGTTAAGGTCGCGGAACATCTCTCCAGCAGAGACCTCGCCAACGAAAAGCTGAGGCATAAACAGACGTCCCTACGCAGCACAAACATTCGCCCTTTGCTTATGCTGTACAGGAGACATAGAGAGTAGGATTGCCCGGAAAATGAAGTTGGGGCTGAGGGGACGAGATGTGTTTGGGAAAGGATGTGTTTGTTTGCGTGTGGGGAGTGCGCGCGCGCGCGCGTGTGTGTGTTGTGTGTGTGTGTGTGTGTGTGTGTGTGTGTGTGTGTGTGTGTGTATGTATGTGTGTGTGTGTGTGTGTGTGTGTGTGTGTGTGTGTGTGTGTGTGTGTGTGCGTGTGCGTACGTGTGAAATGTGTATCTGTGCTGATGGGGAGAAGGGGGGGGGGGGGGGGGGGGGTTACGTACCTTCGGCGTGGTGTAGGCGCTGAAGGTGACATTTGCGTTCGGAGAGTAGGCTTGCGCTCCCAGGATGCTAACCACCTCGGCACTATTGACTTTATAGTGGATGCGCACGTCGCCCGCCGCTGCGTCTTGACCGTCCTGGACAGTGGTCAAGCTGTACCCCGTCCTGCGATAACCACGCCCGAAAAACATAAATACATATTTCATGACCAGCACACCCGCAGCAACAGACCTCCTCATGGGTTACATTAATGGGTGACAGCAGTGTCTGCAAGCAGCCATCCCACTCTTAAGCAATCAGCCGCCACCGTGGCTGCAGTGCCATTGAGCTTCACCTGTTGTACACAGTGATGCCGTCCGAGCCATAGTAAAGCGGGAGTGGGGGCCTGAAGGGCTGATCCGCAGGGATGGTGTTACGGAGACCCAGCGTCAACCTGTTTAAAAAGAACAAACCGTCGCTCTCAGCTCCCCCACCTCTCCCCCGTGCTGTATGCCACCCCCACGAAAGAGCCACAGCCTCCAGCACTGCCATAAGACAACTTGCCACGCGCTTGCCTGAATATTCCGGCATTGACAACACCCGCCCAGTGCTGTTACAGGAACGCCACCGCGGAAACGGGGAGTATCAGTACAAAACTTAACCAATCATTGGCGACAAGCGCACAGGTGACTTCGGAGAACAAATAAAATCGTGGGGAGTGGTGGGGGAGGGGCTTGCACCATGTTGGGGCCCTCGAGGTCCTCTGGCCAAGGGGGGTTGAAGCACGGCGCCAGTCGGCTGCTGCGCGTGATGCACTGATCCGGGTATCGAAACAGAGAGCTGTCGATGGGGGAGTCCCGCCACACCTGGTTCAGCAGCACCGTTGCAATGTGCTCTGCGTCAGGTCACATACGCACTCGCGCTCGCTGCCGCCCTCAATCAGACGGAGGGTGTACACACACACACACACACACACACACACACACACACACACGCGCGCGCGCGCGCGCCTGCGCGCGCACACACACACAATACCCGCGCGAACACAAACAAACACACACACGCACACACACAATACCTGCGTGAACACACACACAAACACAAACACGCGCGCAAACACACACACACACACACACACACACAATACCTGCGTGAACACACACATAAACACAAACACAAACACGCGAGCAAACACACAAACACACACGCACACACACAATAACTGCGTGAACACACACACACACAAAACACAAACACGAGCGCAAACACACAGACACACACACACAAACACACAAACACACACACATACACAAATGGCAACGTACAATTTGAAAATCACCAAATAATTGAACCATGTTGATAAATGAAATACATAGCCAAATAATTCGACAAATACACATTCGATCAATCGGTGGGAACCGTAACAGACGGAAAGTCGACGAAAGGAGCGCAACGATGGTGCAGTGCAGCAGGCGAGGCTAACCCTGTAGTAGGAGTACTCCTTCACTGTCTTTCGGTGCCCCGAGTGGTCCTCCCGCTCGTACTCCTTCACATTCTCCTCCCACTGATACATCTCCCCCTCTCGCACCAGCACCGCCGCCCCCTTCGCCACCACGCCCAGCGAGTCGATCGCCGGATGCCCGCCCACCTCCAGGTTGCAGCTCACATGCACCAGTGCCCCGAACCGCTCCTTCGCAACGTCATCACACGGAGCTTCCACCACCAATCTCGAAGCCTCATCCAGCACCCGCCACGTCTGGATGTATCTGCACAACGCAACGTGCCAAATCAACAAATTACAATCCCTCACCGACGCTGCACAAAACAGGATGGCATCAAGCACCGAGCACAATGACCCCCCCTGCTCTTTCCTCAAGCAGCAACCACATGACATGCATTGAGCCTGGATGCAAGTGACTGACCCAAACGGATATTAACTACCCCCACTGGACCCCCTATCAGACCCCCTATTACCTGGTGACCACTTTCTCTCAAGTGAAATCGAGCTACAACAAGTGCGCTGAGAGACGGGCATTCCGGATGGGAGTGCCGCACACCATGCCTGTGCCACGTGTCCAGCACTGGACCACCAACCGTTCCATTCTACTACCATCGTGACCTCACAGCATAGAGGCAGCGTGCCAGGAGGTGAGCAGCAATAAGGTGGCAGTGGATGAGATTAGGAGAACGGCTGCGGTGTGTCACCAATCCCCTCTACAACACACCTGATACTCCCCCTCCCTTCCCTCCTATCCTTTCCTCGCCAGTTTTCTCCTCCCCTCCCTTTTTTTCTCCATTTCTTCCCTCTCTTTCCTTCCTTCACTCACCCCCCCGCTGTTGTCCAAAACAGGTGGTCAGCACCTCTCACCTCTCCTCGTTCCCCCACAGCAGCGGGATAGAGAGCGCCACCACCGCACAGCCAACCTGTCGTGCCAGCACAGCCCCACGCAGTTCAGACAGTGAGTTACACGGCACTGGAGTTCCACCTAACTGCGGCGCTCCTATTCAAAAACTGGACAGCAAAGCTGAACTTGGACACCGACGGACGGATCGCCGCCACGGTGGTTTCGCTTATAGCCGATATCGTATCTAAGCACGCGTGAGGGGATTGATAGGAGTAGCGCACCAGCAACCCTACGCAGGAACTCCCGAAGCGCTGGCAAAACGTCGGCGTGTCGCTCTCCTCCGCGTTGGACACGTACTGGTCATTGCCGGCGTCCAACAGCGGCGTGCTCGCCTCCGACTCCGCCGTATACGTGTAGCCTAAGCCGCCGCCGTAGTCGTCACCCATGACCCACCACCGCTGAATTCGACGCCCTTTTCACCTAACAAACAGCTCCTTCTCCTGACGATCCTCCTAGCGCGGTCGTGTGCGTCCGGCCCTCCGCTGAGACAATGCCTGTCGTCCAAGCACACGACGTCATTCTACTTGGTTGTTCGCAGACCACCCGTACCGTATTGTGAATATATTATACTACACTCCTCCAGAAAAGTCCGCCGGGCATGCATTATGTTAAACAGGATAAACTATGGTCAGATTGATTTGAATCTAGAGGTTTGCATATCCAATATCATGTGTACGGGACAGTAACTCTAGCGGTTACTGTTACCGTTAATATCGGCGCGTCTCACCTGCAGGGCAACCACCTTGCCCAAGCAGTTAGACGCAGCCAACGACCAACGACTTCCCCAACGGTCAGCTCTAGCTAGCCCGTGCCTTATAAGCCGTAGCTAGCCACGAGCCTAGGCACTCTCTGCTTTCGCGCTCAGCCAATCTAGGCTTCGCGCGAATGCAGTCTCGACTCTAGTAGTCGAGCAGGGTGTCAGTTTTACCTCTCGTCCCATGCGCACTCGAGCGTCACGCGACACTTCCCCTCGTTCAGCTACGCAGTTCCCCACTATGCAGCCTGAGCAGTCTACATCCGCCGCAGCGGCCGACCCTCACGCTCCCACACTCGAACAACGCACAGCCGAACAGATTCGTACGGCGGTTTTGGCATCGGAACAACGCATTACTGAGCAGTTTTTGGCGGCTAACGCTGCCTTGCTCGCTCAGCTTCGACAGCCGACAGCCCCACCTGCTACTACGGATCAACAGCAGTCCATTCCCACCGACGCGACCACAGCGACGGAGGGTGGTAAGGAGGCCCCTGAGCCACCTATCGACCTGCTTGACGACGAACCCGACCCCTCTGCGGCCGAATTCGTCGACTTCACCTACTACGGCGAAGTCATCCCTGCCGGCCTCGAACGTCCCCCTCGCGACGTCGACGAGCCACGTCTGTGGACACTCACGGACGACACCGCCC
Organism: Tetraselmis chui; assembly: GCA_026401115.1. NCBI lineage: Eukaryota > Viridiplantae > Chlorophyta > Chlorodendrophyceae > Chlorodendrales > Chlorodendraceae > Tetraselmis > Tetraselmis chui. Next base: position 59,640 of record JAPMLY010001247.1, read on the forward strand.
GCTCACTAAGCGACAAACGCACCCAGGCAGCCTACGACGAGTACCTACACATCGGGTGCTATGCCTTCTTCGACAGTTGCGCCAACGCGGCAATTGGCGAGGCTCTGGACACGCTGTCGCACGGCGCACCTCTACCGCCAGAGCAGGCGGCAGCGATTACCCTCATCCGAGCGGGTCATCGCACCCACATGGCGACGGAGGAGGCCGCCCGTACTAGATTGGGCTTCCTCCGCCTCACCAAGGGCGGACAAACGAGCACAGATGCGGACCGCGTCTTTGCCGAACTGGCCCACGAGCGCTTCTGCCGACCGCGCCCTGCCGCGGTCTCCGGCACATTGGACGCGCTTCGCCAAGCGTTCGTCGACCGCACGCTGGAAGTCAGCCTACACGCCGCCAGCAAGGCCGCCGCCGGAGCTGCCTTCGCGAAAGTCACACCGGACAAGCCTCCCGGCCCCGATGCGCGAGCCCGCAAAGCCGCCGCCGACAAACGCAAGGCCGCTGCAGCAGCAGCAGCCGCAGCACGCGCCGCCCCCGCCCCCAAGCCGACCGACCCGGCTAAAACCTCGAGCAAGAAATGACGGTGTGGCCCGCCGCTCCGATTCCTGCTCCCCGACGTCTTCCTTCATGCGCCACCGCGTGCGTCGAAGATGGCGGGAGTGGGAGCGCATCGGAGCGAGCGGCCAAGTCCTAAACTGGATCCGCCATGGCGTTCGCGTAAAGTTCAAGCAAGGTTTACGCCCCAAGCCCTTCAACCACGGCATCTCTATGCTCGACGCGACGCCGGCCCAACTCGAGTTTCTAAACTCGGAGCTCCCCCGCTTCGAGGCTTGCGGAGCTTGGGAGCGGGCGGACAACCCTCGCTACGTTTCCCGGATGTTTTTAGTTCCAAAACCCGGGTGCAACCAATGGCGTTTGATTATCGACCTTCGAGAACTCAACCGTTATTGCTCGACCTTCACCATGACGTGCGAGACGCTCAAGCACCTACGTCACCTCTCGCGGCCGGGCGACTACTTCGTCTCCCTCGACCTTGCCGACGGGTACTACACCCTTGGCATCCGGGAGGAAGACCGCGACTTCTTCACGGTCAACTACCGCGGCACGCTATGGCGCCTAGCATGCCTCCCCATGGGCTGGTCGGGGTCGGCTTACTACTTTTGCAAGCTAACACAAGTGTTCACGAACCACCTTCGTCGCCCCCCGCAACCGGTTCCAACGGCTACTTCCCCTCACAGTCGCCGCCCCACCAAGCGCTTCCTCCGAAACGCGCGGTGGCGGGGAATTCGACTCCTACCCTACATGGACGACTTCCTTTTCCTCGCCGACTCCTACGAGGACGCCCTCCTACTGCGACAGCGCGTTCAAGCCCTACTCGACAGCCTCGGCCTCGAACGCAACCCCAAGAAGGGCGTTTGGACACCTACCCAAGTGGGCGACCATTTAGGCTTAACGGTGGACCTCCATCACGGCATGTTTCGCGCCCCCCCCGCAAAGCTCCAACAGCTCGCGCAACAGGCTTCATCCCTCCTCGGCCGAGCTGCGTCGAACGCCCGGTGGCTACCTACTCGCCAACTTGCGGCTTTCGCCGGAAAGGCGCAGTTCCTCTACCTCGCCATCGCCCCCGCACGCTTCTTTTTGCGCGAGCTCCACAACGTGTTATCCACACGGGTTGGGTGGGGCGGACGCGTCCGCCTCACCCACCAACTACGCCGAGACCTCGAGTGGTGGCGCACGGTCCCCACTCAACACAACGGGCGGTCCATCTACAAGCCTATCGAGACCGCCTACCTCCACGCCGACTCGAGCGACTACGGTTGGGGGGCCGTTCTCAACGAGGACTCCAACTATCAAGCCCGGGGCTTTTGGAGCGCTACCGACCGCCAACAACACATTACGTGGAAGGAACTTCGTGCGGTGCGACACGCGGTGGAATCTTTTCTACCCCAACTCCGAGGCCGACAAGTCCTCCTACACGAGGACAACACGGCAGTGGTCGCCGCCCTCACCAAGCTCACCTCGCGCTCGCCCGCCATGATGGCCGAACTCCGTCGCCTATGGTACCTCCTCGACAGCAACGACATCAACATCCGGCCGCGCTACATCCGCTCGGCGGCCAACATATGGGCCGACGCGCTAAGCCGGGAGTTGGACCACGAAGACTGGCAGCTCAACCCTCGTGTTTTCGCCTACCTTCAACGCCAGTGGGGGCCGCACACTATCGACCGTTTCGCCTCGATGCTCAACACGCAGCTACCACGCTTCAATGCTCGCTGGCGCGACCCCCTGTGCGAAGACATCGACTGCCTACACCTCCCCGACGCGGCGTGGAAGTGCGAGAACAACTACTGCAACCCCCCTTGGTCTGCCCTACCGGCGCTGGCAGCAAAACTCGAACAAGCTCAAGCAGCGGCAACCGTTGTCGCCCCCTACTGGCGAAACAAGACGTGGTACCACGCGTTCGCACGCTTGGCCACCGAGACCGTGCACTTCCCAGCGTCCCGCGACCTGTTCTTTCCAGGCAGGCTGGGCAAGCACGAAGGGGTCGGGCCACCCGCGTGGAGCATCGTGGCCTTTCGGCTAACACCCCCTCTTGGCTCTACACTCGACGCGGTGCGATTGGCCGAGCGATACGCCCGGACCGATTAAAAGCGCCTGTACAGCACGTTCCCCCTCTGCGTACAGGACCGCCGCGCTACGGCTTACGCCGTGAAGCAGCACAGTCGCCCTGGTCCACCGATTTAGCTGAAACTTTCCAAGACCTCCTAGGATCGGACAGACTCGGGGTTACGGCGGTTGCCCTACTCAGCAACTCGCTAGCGCCCTCGACGTACACGAGCTACCAGAGCGCAATCAGACAATTTTTTATTTTTTGTGCAGAAGAAAACATCGCCCCGCTACAGGCCACACCCGCCACAATGGTCCGTTACACGGCCTGGCTGGCCCTACGCGGAACGGTCGCTGCAAGCTCGCTGCAACCCTACTTCTCCGCCATAAACAAGTTCTTCCGTGACCACCGGCGCCAACCTGTCGCCGTGGGCGAACTCTTGGCGGACGCCCGCCGTGGCCTCGAAATGCTACAGCACCGCCTGGTACCTACCACCGCTCGCCTCCCGCTACCCGCACAAGTCGCCCTGGACATCCTGCACTACGCCAACACCCTTCACGAGACTTTCGCGTGGACCCCAGCTGCCTTACCCCAGATGCAACGCTTCAGGGCCTGTTTAGCGGTGTGCGTCAATTACACGTTTTTCTGCCGCGCCGAAACCGGCGCCCGCTGCCAGACCGGCGACCTTGTGGTCGACGAGCCTTCGCAGCAAATCTGCCTCTACGTGCGGAAGTCTAAGGGGGACCAGCGCCGCGACGCCAGCGATAAACTGGTCATCGCGGTACCTGTAGCCGCTAACCCCGTCCTGGCGAACCTGATCACCTACTACACGAAACAACGCGCTATATTCTGCACCAAATTCTACAGCAAGCCACCCCCGCTCGCCTTCTGGAGTTTCTCACCTTCAGAGCCCTCCGCCGATTGGGGTGCCGCGTCCACCATCTCCACCTGGCTCTCCCTCGCCCTCCTCACAGTCAACTCGTCAGCGCCCGCCGGCTTTAAATGGACGTCGCACAGCCTACGGAAAGGCGCGGCGTCCGCTGCCAGCTGCATCGGCGCGCCCCTCCCCGTAATCAAATTTATGGGTGGCTGGGCCAAGAACAGCTCTGTGACAGAAGGAAAATATATTGACCCAACCATGACCCCAACACCTGCTGCTTGGCGGTTCTTCGGCTGGCTCACTCCGTCCCCCCCGCAACACTAATTCTGGCTGTGCAAGCCTTTGGCTTTAAGTTACTGGCAAAACGTGCCCTAGGGTAAATGGTCAGATTGATTTGAATCTAGAGGTTTGCATATCCAATATCATGTGTACGGGACAGTAACTCTAGCGGTTACTGTTACCGTTAATATCGGCGCGTCTCACCTGCAGGGCAACCACCTTGCCCAAGCAGTTAGACGCAGCCAACGACCAACGACTTCCCCAACGGTCAGCTCTAGCTAGCCCGTGCCTTATAAGCCGTAGCTAGCCACGAGCCTAGGCACTCTCTGCTTTCGCGCTCAGCCAATCTAGGCTTCGCGCGAACCATCGACACCCAGGTATCACCCGGGAGTGTAGTAGAGCCGGAGAACAAGCAGTTAGCCGTCATTCGGCATGGGTAGCTGCTAGCTTAAAGCGAGTGTTGTCGGACGAGTTTGTTGAATTAAGCCCGTAAATTCCCATGGCATTGTCTAAACTACTCACATCGTTATGAGCGCCACGCTCGGGCATTGCTCAAGCCCTCATACTAAGCTGCGTATTGCTCACCATTGAGCCACGATTCTCTATTTTTTGCACGCTCGTATAGTGCATGTACGCGCCATTTACGGATCGTACGAAAATATGGTACATGTATATACATTTCAATTATATGTGTCTTAGCGCACGTCTCGCGCAGTGTTGTCAAGATTTCGTGCGCCGCTGGCTTTCTATCATTCTGCTATCGTTAACATTGGACTTGTTGGAGGGGTTTGGAGGCGTGGATACCGTGTTGAATGCACGAGGTATCGTTTGCGGGCAGGGACTGGATCCGGATCCTAAGGCTCCGCGAATCCCCGAGACTACTCGGGTTCGGACTCGGTCTCGTGGGTCCGGACCCTAGAATCACAGGTAATCGCGGGATCCGGACCCTAGAATCACAGGTAATCGCTGGATCCGAACCCTAGGTTCGGTAGGTAATCGCGGGATCCGAACCCTAGAATCACAGGTAATCGTTGGATCCGGTACCAGTTATTGTAAGTAATCGTAGGATCCGGTACCAGTTATTGTAAGTAATCGTTGGATCCGGTATTCATCGTACTTTAATGGATCCGCGGTAATCGCGAGTACCTCATCCTCGCAAAACGATGTGGAATCGCGATACCCAATAAGTACTCACGATTCCGAGTATCTCACGATTCTGTGGTGGCCCGAAGTGACACGTTGTTTTTTGGGGAGGTATTTGGCAATGCAAATTTGCTGAGGTGTATGTCTAGGATTGGTTCAATAGCCCTGATTGTTGTCATTCCGCAGCCTTGAATCGATTGTAGCCCACCCAAGGGCCAGTTAAACGGTGCGTACGCGCTTGAAATCCACCATAATCTGCCCGTCCACATCCAACTCCTATCATAGTTAGCAACAATGGCGGGGCAAGCGGGAAGTAGTAGACCGTCTAGATCAGGGGAGAGCTTGTCATCGACGGCTATCCAACGTACAGAAGAGGAGCTTGTTGGGAATTCAGATAGGGTGTTTAGGATACCTCAGTCAAAATCTATTGTATGGGATCCAAGCATGAGCACGCGCATAGAACTAGTAGAGATGTAAAAAATGAATTTGCAGCACAAATTTCCCCCAAAATGCGCAATTTGTATCAATTTGCATGAGTACTTCGAGTACTTGTTGGAATCGCGAACCCAACGAATCCAACGGAACCAAAAAATTAGAAGTACTCATGTACTCGGTTCCGGAACCGAAAACACAGGTACTCGCTGGATCCGAACCCCAGAATCATAGGTAATCGCTGGATCCGAACCCTAGAATCACAGGTAATCGCGGGATCCGGACCCTAGAATCACAGGTAATCGCGGGGTCCGAACCCTAGAATCACAGGTAATCGCCGGATCCGGATCCCTTTTTTAGAGGTACTCACTAGTTCCGGATCCTAAAAAATCAAGTACTCATGGATCCGAACCCAACAAAAAAATGGCGGATCCAGTCCCTGTTTGCGGGTGTATGTGTGAATGGAGCATGGAAGTTCACGCTGCATGCAAGGGTGATGTATTTGGGAAACAAGAGAGCAAAAACCCATATGGTGCAGGTTTGGATAAATAGTCCACGCTACAAATGGGCGAGGGCGATTGGCCTTGGCGAGGGGCGAGGTTCAACTTGGTTGTTTGAGACACATCACGTTGACGGTGGTGTTTGGAATGCTTGGTTGAGTATGTGCTTGTGACAACTACACCCGCCCAACGCGTGGCACACGTCGGGATTTGGGCTTATAAATTAGTAGGACTGAAGGATTGGTAAACATATATCGACAAACCCCGCACAAATCGCCTCATGAGACGAGCCGAAATCGAGAGGTGTTGCTTGGCACTGCGGCCCAGCTTCGCCGGAACATCCCGGAAATCAGAATAATTCACCGACAATCGATGTATTTATGTTTGAACCTAGGAGTATATGCATTCGGCGCGCTAAGAAAAGGCGCGTCCAACGGTACATGTTTCGAAAGGTTCGATATCAGTTGAGCAAGTTATGACCGTTTGAACATTGTGGCCGAACGCAACGTGCCCTTGGGTTGTGCGCATATCGGTGGCGGTGAGTCTACAAACGCGATTTCGTGCGTTTCTCCCACATCGTCTTGCCCGACACCTCCCCCCTCCGTCGCCTATGCGTCATATCTGCGCAACCGTCGCATAATCATCCATATTGCGGCACTTTTAGCCCATTACTCTTTTCGTCTATCCGACACGGCGATTGTTAGAAAGAGCGTGTGGCACGAGTGCAAACGTGATGACCCCAAGTACACAAGCCCGGTAGTGTTCGAATCCGCCCCCCGTATATGTCGTTCGGCGCATTCCATTTTTGGCGCCAAAACAATGCCTAGGCTTTCATAAGATTTGTCAACAAAATCGACGCATGATGACATTGGTCACATGCGAAGGTGCGAAATCCTGTCCGGACGTTGTTAGAGGAGTGTATATGTCGTCATTTACACTCCTCCACTAACGTCCGGACATACACCATGGACCCATGGTTCTTACATAAGCTAGAGAAAACACGTGCCCATTTCACCACGTCAAGCACGACGACGCTCAGGTACCGCCCACTTGTAGTAGAGGCGGGAAACAAGCGGCAAGCCGTCATTCCGCATGTATAGTTGCGAGCTTAAGAAAGCGAGTGTTGTCGGACGAGCTGTTGAATTCGAAAGAAATTATCTAAGCTACACACGTCGTCCTGAGCACCACGCGCAGGTATTGTGCAACCGCTCATACGTAGCTGCATCCATAATAGGGGTTTGGAGGCTTGGATACGGTGTTGAGTGCGCGAAGTCTTGTTTGTGGGTGTATGTGTGAATGGAGCGTGAATGTTCATGCCGTTGGCACAAATAATGTATTTCGAAAACAAGGGAGTAAAATCCCGCATGATGTAGCTTTTGATAATCCGTGCACTCTATAAATGGGCGCGGGCGATTGGCATCGGCGAGGGGCGAGGTCCAACTTTACTGTTCGGGACGTGACACGTTGACGGTGATGTTTTGAATGCTTGGGGCATACGCTTGTTCCACCACTCCCGCCGTACGAGTGGCACATGTCGGGAATTAGCCTTGTAAAACAATAGGACTAAAGAATGGATAAACATGTATCGCCAAACCCCGCAGGAAGCACCTCACGAGGTGACCCCATTTCGAGAGGTGTTGCTTGGCAATGTGGCTCAGCGTTGCCGGAGAATATGGTGGAAAATAAAACAATTCGCTGAATGTAGTTTAGTGAGTTACAATGCTTGCGAGTAGGTGCGAGTGACGCAAATTGGACGGGCGCGTCTAACGTTGGAAATTGGAAATTAGATTCTTATAACAATTACCGATAAATCGGTTGATGTCTCAGGGCGTTCCCAATGCTGCCATCTAGGTCTTAAATATATTTTTTACTCCGGGGGTCTTCTTATCCATCCCTTTCCGTCGGCAGTAAGAGCAAAATATAAATCATACACGGACATAAACGGCCTATTATCGCTACAATCGATCATGAAAAATACTATGTCGCCATCTCCAAGATGCGTGGCCCGCTCCCCCCGCTCGAGGGTGCTGATTATCCTAGCTGGCCAACGCGTGTGGATCGAGTCGGGCCTGCCTAACCTAGGCTCCTTTGCGACTCCGGTCGTACCTGGGATGGCGAAAAACCCCCTCGCTCAGGTCGTCGTAGGCCCCGACGCGATCCACACACACACCCTCGTCCGAGATAATAGCCGCTCTTGTCGTCGCAGCTCGCCTCATAGCTTAGGCTTCCACCTCCCTTCCGGGTAGGGGGAGATAACCATAGCCACAAATGGTTGCCATCTGTCGCTCCTCCCGTCGCGTATGTCCTGTCCCGGGCAGCCGCCAGCTGTTTTTGGCACCGGCTTATCCGTAATATACCGCCCGTACCCTCCCCTTGTGGTTTAGGCGGCCGGGGGGACGCCGTGGGCGGTGTGCACTCGCGATAACCCTAGCACACCGCTTGACGCATCCTACCATCGACGGTGGGTACCGACGAGAGGGGAGGATGGGTGGGAAGGTAGGATTAGGGCTCCGACCTCAAAGGTGCCGGGTATGGAAGTTTTAACCGAAATCCTCCGTATGAGGTCTTTTTGGCGGCGGCCGATCTAATATTACGGCCGCCAAAGTGTGCCGCTCCTCTCGCCGCGGCTATCCTCCTCGCAGTTGATGTCGAGTTCCACCCTCTAGATGGGTATGCTCGACCCGAGGAGCGTTGGTCGACATCGAGCGACCGCCCTTCCCTTGCTTTACTTCCCGGCTGTCCGCCTCCACCTCCAACACCCGCATCCCACCGTTGATCCGTCCGTACCCATCTCGCCGAAAAATATTTCACAGGCACCACCCCTGCCTCCTTGTCGGGAGAGTGTATGTGAGTATTCCGTATTCAAGAAGCATATCGGACTGGCCGAGTGGGGGATCCTAGTGCTGGTGTACGGACATTTTGATTTCCAAAACCCTCCGTACATGGCTTCCCGATAGCTGCTAATCACGCGGATCGCAGGTGCCGGTACCTCGTTTAGCCCCCTACCATGCCAAGCCCGGCACGGCTACATGGTTGCGAGCGCCCAACGCGTGGAGGTAGAGGTAGGTGCCGACGGGCCTGCGAGCGCACCCCCCTCCGGGGCCGCCGCGGTTGCTCCGCCGGCGGGCTCCGTCTAACGGTACCATATTAGAAAGGTTATATCTCAGCATGCAAATACAATTTAATTGTACCAACACAGTGGCCGAACGTAGCGTACCCTTGGGTTGTGCGGATATGGGTGGTAAGTCTACAAATACGATTTCACGCGTTTCACATAATCTGCTTGCCCAACACTCCGTCGCATATGCATCATATCGGGACGACCATCGTAAAGCATTTATATTGCGGCGTATTGAGCCCATTGCTACTTTCGTCTAACCGGCACGACGACTGTTTGAAAGAGCGTGGCGCATGTGTGCGGGCGCGAAAGCCCGACGTATACAGCTATGTAGTGCTCAAATTAGCGTCCCGTAATCCATCTTAATCACCAAAACATTACCTAGGAATTCATAAAACTTGTCATAATAGCAGCATGCATTATTACGTTATTCACACAAGAAATCTTGGACGGACGGTTGTGGAGAAGTGTATGAAATAATACACATCAGCCATTGTGCAGTTGTACATGTATTGTAGCATAGCCTCCGGCCGGCACCCGGTGACTTTTAAAACCCTAATATGAATCTAAGCCCCGACTCAAAAGAAAAGAAAGTAAATAAACTACAGCTTCAAATACGCGGAACTTGAATAACCCTACTACATATTCATTTGCTGAAATTTGATGTGTGTTTGTTTGTTTGTTTGTTTGTTTGTTTGTTTGTTTGTATGTATGCGTTTATGTATATCTTTGTCGGTGTTTCCCTTATCATGAGCTCAACTGGGTTAAGTACTACAAATGCGATGTACCGTCATGTCGCAGTTGTAACACATAACGTGCTAAAACTCATGTAATAGTTTCAATCGCTCTGACGCGCCCTGCGAGACCGTAATTGAAGGTCGCATGATGGACAATATGTCCGGTGGCTCATGTGGCGAGAAACCATAATTCGCTTGGAAGGGATTGTGTTCAATTCCGAGCGCTCGAGTAGCGTTGTACGCAAATTCCATTCGAGGCAACATGTCTGTCCATTTCGATCCATCGTAGCAACAAAAACAACGCAAAAGATGCTGAAACGTGATGTTGACGCGCTCCGTTAGTCCACCCAGGTCGGTTGGAAGACATGTTGAGCCGCGTTCCAAGGCGTCTCCAAAGCGTCTGCCAAAAGCCGGTGGCGAATTTTGGGTCGCGGTCACTATCCACTCGGCGACTCGGGGCAGTCGGTGTAATCGGTAGACTTTGTGTAAAAACAAACTGACAATTTCTTATGCCGTTACGCTCTCCGTACACGGCAAAAATGGGCCATTCGAGTCAAATAATCAACCACAATCAGCACATTGTCAAAGCAACTGCTCACATGTAGGTGTGTTAATAATTAGTATAGCCCAACAACGTGTGCTACGGCCTGGGTAGAACAAGTAAATCATAAAGAGTCCCAACCATTTGTGCTTAATGTTTTTGCTCGTCGACACACGACGCAACGCTCACAAAAACCTGAATATCGGCGAATTCGTTTCCACCAAAATCTGTCGAGCGCTTTAGCAAGAGTGCCATTAACTCTTCTGTAACCATCTCACGAGCTGTCGTGCAACTCAGAGATAAATTTCAGTCGGAGCTCAGAGTTCCGCGGGACACTAAGGCGATCGAGACGCCACAAGTACCCAGCTATGGCCTCAATCCGGCTATTTTTCGTCCAACCACCCTCATCCTCATAAAACGAGTCTGGGAGTACCCCTCGCGAATGGGATCAGCGAGCTTAGGGCTCAAGTGCAACGCGTCAACAATCAACGAGTTTGATTGCGCGTCCTTTAACATCGGCTGGGACTTCCGTCGTAATTTTGTGTCTGACGGAACCTCGACATCCCAAAATAATGGAACTGTGGCATGAGCTACGAAGTCTGATCTCCGGCTTAACGGATCGACTTCGTTTAGGGCTCCCTTGCGGTACGAAAGTGCTATAGTCATAGTGCCCATAATCGGCTACAAGTCCCGCATGTAACGAGCTTGCCGCTTGTTCAATTTCTTGTTTGGTTGCTTGAGGAGATGTCGCAGTGTGTCGTGGTATGTTACGATAAGGAACTTAGAGCAACCTTCAAGGCAACACCTCCAGTGCTTCACCACTTCGCACAAGGTCAAAGCCTCTGAATTACACGCAGAGTAGGTATTGCCACGCTCAGGTGGATTCAGTTTGCGCGCCATGTAAGAGACAAATTGAAATCCTCATCCTTGGTCTTCCAACATGATTGTTGCAATCCCCACTGTCGAAGCATATGTAGCTACGGTGAACATCGCATCCGAGCTAACCTCCGGAACGATCATACATGGCGCGAAAATGAGCCGTAACTTGAGAGTCTCAAAGATTTCTTAACAAGCAGGCGTTATCGTTACCTTGTGTGGTTGGGACTTCCGCAGTAAGTCCGTCAATGGAGCCGTAAGGTTACTAAAAAAATGAATGAACTTGGCGTAGAAGTTACATAATTGCACGAATTTGCGAACTTCCTTCAGCGTATTAGGCACTGGCTAGTATGCAACGGCCTCGACTTTCTTTGGAATGTAGCTCGTGCATTGCACAAGCCGAAAGGCATGGCGACCCACTCCGTCACTCCGTCAGCCCATCAAGCGTTTGAAAGGCGGTTTTGTGGACGTCCTCATCACGCACGCGAACTTGCCAGAAGCGAAGGGCGAAGTTGAGATGTGTGTAAAAATACTCGTGCATAATTTTATCGAGAGCGTCGTCCAGCACACGCGGAAGTGGGTACGAGTCCTGACGCGAAACTTCGTTAAGGCCACGGTAGTCAATGCACAGACGAAGAGAAAAATCGGCTATACGCACAAAAATGTGGCGAGTCAAACGCACTGTGAATGGGTCGAGTTAAACCAGCCTCCACTGCGTCTCTGAGCTGTCGTTTAAGCTCAATGCGCTCCGCAGGCGACAGTATGTTGAGACGGTGACGTTTCATCGGGCCAGTTGTTTCAATGAGATAATCCCACTGTCGATTTACATGCGGCGATCCCACTGGTTGTAGTAACTCCGGGAAGTCATCGTAGAGTAACGACCGGAAGCTCTCACGTTGTTTTGTAGTGAAGTCCTCTCTAGTGTGAAATTCCGCTGACCGTTCCGTAGTTGGTGTGATGTTAATCACGTAAAAATCAGCGTTGCGTCTCTTGCTTCCGCGCTTCTTGCGCAAAAGCTTTTGAACTTTTCCTGAGGACATTAGTAGGCATTCGGGGCGTCGGTCCTCCGTCATAATCCCCATTGTTGTACCGTCCATCATGCTGAAGATAAGTGTCGTGCCGAGCTGTAATGAAGCTTGCCCGTCGTCTAGCCATGGTAAACCGAGCACAAAATCAGCAGCATGTAAATCACGGATGACTTAAGAAGTCCGTTTGATTTCGTGTTTAGCCAGCTCGAAAGTTATTTCGCAAACTATAAAATGTGTTACACGTTGACCGTTGGCGAGTCGAACTGGAGTCTTGGTCTGAGACTTCAAGGTTGGTAAAGAAAGGCGCCTTACGAAGTCTTTTGACACGAAGTCAAGCGTCGCAGCGCAGTCGACTAATCCGGAAATTAGATGTCCGCCATCACGAGTTTTCACGTTCAGCTTGTTGGGCGTGTCCACCGATATCTTGCCATTTAACTCCGGGCATTGTAAGACACGGTGTCCCTTGTTGTGACACCTGAAGCAAAATCCCTCCTCTTGGTGTCGTTTGCGCTCATGGGGCGTCAATTCTCCAGCGATAGCGTTGAAATCAATTCGGCCAGTGTCTCGAGAAGTTCGCCAGCGGCTTCGATTGCCAAGTCCTCGACCACCACCTCGACGAGATCCCTCACCACGCTCTTGGCCAGATTCTTCACCACGTTCTTGACGCTTTAGAGCTACGACATCTGGGTTGTCAAGTGGTCGCTTATTATGAGTATGTTGGCCACTTCAACATGAAGTTGCTTGGCCCAAATGTGGCGAGTCGGTCACGGGGTCATTCAGGAAATTTTGTAACTCAACAAGCGGGATGTTGTAGTCTTTGCGATGAGAACGATGAGACTTGGCTTGAGTATGGAGTTCAAAATTCAACAGAACTTTGATGAAGGTGGCGCACTGGAAGACATCCGAAAATTGTTGTCCGGACCTCCGCAGAAAGTCGTTAAACTGCTGGATGTAGTAGACGGCGTAAGTCCGAGAACCTTGCGTGAGTAGTAGCAGGTCCGTAATTGCGTCATCTCTAATGTTGAGCAGCAAAGAGGTTTTACGTATTTCTGTAACTAAAGAGTATGATAACCTGTGTGGAATAGCTGCCTGAGTCTTACGCTTAAGTCACCAACTCTTCAAAGGACCGGAAAATTGAGACGCCACACAACAACGTTGTACGCGTCGGGATTGACGCCGAGCATGAAAAAATGTTCAGGATGCATATCCAACCAGTCTTCCAACTTACGAGTGTCGTGTCTAGACTGACAGGGTGCGTTAATCGCAGCCTTAGGGTACGTTAATCGCAGCCTTAGGGTACGTTAATCTCAATCATTGAAACGGTCATGCTATCAAAGTTGGTCGTAGGTGCCGGAACTCCCATGCGTAGATCAGTCGGTGTCTCACAACACAATTAATTAATGTAGCCCTTTGTCAACATCCAAGCATGACCACAATCGGCAGCATTGAATCGGGTGTGGAAGAAAATCTGCATTGGTAACGACGTGTCCTCGTCGTGGAGAAAAAGCTGTCAAGAAATCACAGCGCCTCAAAAAGATTCCCATTGAGATACGTAGCCAAAATGACGTACCTCATACTTACGTTGAGTCTCCCTGACAAGCCCAATCTTAGACGGCGTAAGAGAAAGTCCGTCAATGTCGACATCGGTCGGAACGGTGTAGGTACCATCATAATAAACATTCGACTGAGTTTTAACGACTTGCTCGACTTTAGCCGGCGTACGAAAGTTGGCGGTCACGTACGGAACATGGACCGATGCCGAAAACACGTGAACGAGTTGGTGCTCACCAGCATCATGTAAAGGCACTCGAACGGGATTACCACTCAACACCGTAAGATCGGCGGCGATGAGAATTAGGCCAGTTTCCTAAAAATCTCACGAACGGCATCATCGACGGGTGCTTCATAAGGCAAATTCGAACCGGCAAGAAACCATGTTTTACCAGTACGGGGCTCACGTTATAACACGAGTTTGATGTCAAAGGCTTTCGAGCCTCCAGCCTGCGGTGCGATGACAACGTAATTACCATGCCCAAGAGAAGCCATTTCGAATCAAAGAAGCAGCGGCAAACGACTCAAGCAACCGCGAAAGCGTGTAGATATGAAGAGCTCCGAAATTAATGTGGCAATTTGCATGTCTAGGGCTTCTTGCTGACATAAATGTGTTATGTTTTTTCTGTTTTCGTTTCTATATGTGCAAGTGCATGTGGAGAGATGGAATATGTCAGACTATGAAGTGTTTAACAATATATTGTAAACAAAAGGATTGATAAAATGTCACCTCCCTCCACTACACTAGGCTTAAATAGCTCCAGCCTAGCTAGCTTGCACATGTTCTCGACTTGTCCTCGTGCCAAGCGCTAGGGCTCTTTCAGCGGTTCAATCAGATTAGCGCGTCATGTGGCTTAGTCGGACTAATTGTGCTTACTTGTACGCACCGGGAGGTACTGGCAATACAATACAAAGAGTACCCTCGCTAATTGCAATGGCGACGTACCCACGTTGTACATCTTTCCGATGGAAAAGCACGGATCAAATTAGTAACGAGTACATGTACGATGTTGCGGAATGTATTGTTGCATGAATGTACTCGTCACAAAAAGTGTATTATGCTACCACATTAATTACTCTAGCCCTCCCGCCTAGAAGCATGGACCGCAATAAGTTTAAACTAGCTCCCGCGCGACTTCGGTCTCGCCGCGGATAATTGGACGGGAAAGGTTGGCAAGAAGCCCCACCACATCGATAATAATGGCGGGATTGAAGGGGCGATCTTTTATGCAAGAAATGGAAAATGAGTTTTGGGACAACGGTATATATCTATTATAATTTCTCAGAATTGCAATTAAATTCAAACTTTTAGACGCACGTGAAGAGCCAAAATGGGGCGACAGTGAATGTGTATTGTCAGAAATGCAATTAAACTTGTATTTGTGAATATACGTATTGAGCCAAAATTGGGGCGGAATGTGCAAAATATGGTCTCCCCGCGAAGGCTCCGCTTTGGAAACGTGGCAGACTTTTATTTCCACGGACGTCATCCTCCCTCACTTCCACACAATTCACGCACTTGAAAATGGAATAAAACGGTCAAAAAAGTTATGTGCGGCCAACTCGTGAGTAACGGACACATCGCAAATGTGTCAAACGCCTATGCCCGGTCATTGACACGATATGCGCAACACCCCTCCCACTCTTCCTTACGCAACTCTAACACACCAATGGCGGCCGATAGAAAACCCCTATCGCTGATTTCGAGAATAAAGCCATTAAATCGTTCACACCGGATACTTTACACGAATCTCCCCCAGTTTTCGAGCCAACACAATCATACCAACGCACACGCCCACCACTCGACTTGTCTGTTATTATAACTTTTATTTTTCGCTTCGGCTATTGTGGTGGCATGGTTTCTTTCAATTATGGTTTGACGGGGACACGTGATATAGTAATTTACTTTGAGTTCTAGCATTCGCAAAGGCTTCATTGTTGGCATTGGCACGACGCGGGGGGCATGTTGAGACACGTTACATTATTTGCTTTGTTAGCAGCTCTCGCATGAACTTTGGTCATAGGATTTGCTCGGGAAAATGTACAATGATAAGTAATGCACGTATAGAACTCTAGTAGATGAACCATAACTCTAAAGCTTTGAAGCGCCCGTACATTATTATTATACATTTTATTAGTCGTCCAAGGGTTGGGACCAAAGTTTCAAAGCATGGGGGAACGGCGCCTCCCACTCACTAAAACTTCAGCTAAGAAAATTGTCTCCGAGTGAAGGATGTTTTCATCTTCGTTGTTGCATACTTTTTGTGAGGTCGTTGCGCCTTCAACAACCTCGTCGCCAAATTCCTTGATTTTCGTTTATTCGCATTATCCAACGGGGTGATGAAAACATCTTGCCATAGTTAGACACATTTTTTCTTTTTAGGGGTCGTAACCAACGAATAGGGGTTTTAAATGCGTAACCAACGAATAGGGTTTGGCGGAGTGCATGAGTGTAGCATATAGGGTTTCTAGGGATTTAACGGTATTTGAGGTCGTTGAAAGGGCGGACCGAGACTTGTGTTGACGATGCACTCAAAGGGTGGGCGGGACACGAATGGGGCATATCGCGGCTATGATCCGACGTATGAAGGTTTGTTGCCCGGTTGCGATTTTGGGGAATAAGAATTTGATTCGTCCGCCCCGGAATCTATTTCATACTTATTTGGCTGCTAAATACTCCCGAAGTCGTAGACACAACTTGCGATTTTTGTGATCCCAGCTTGCTGTTTGCAAACTTGCTAGGAGTATGTGGGTGGGCCCAAAGAACACAACTTGAGAGGTTTAAACAAGGTTGTGGTTTTGCCGTACGGTGTCCGTTTGAGGCAAACTGAGTTACGAATGGAAGGTCTTCACCCAACTAAATACATGCTTTCAGGCGGTATGCAAGTTTTCAAGCAAATTAACGCCTTCCGACCGGTTCTCGCATCGAATCCGCCGTCCCACTTTATGCATGCCCTTATACAACCAACGGAAGCTTTTAGGGTATCAAAATCCGTCACAATCGCGCGGGGCTAGCAACCCGTCGACAAGTGCTACCCGCACAATCGCTTCATCGTTGCGTCCAACAATCAGCGCACCAGACTTCTCCTACTCACGGCGTTGCCCATTTCATGCCCTATGTTCGCATGCTCCCGTGCCATTTGCCGCGTACATGCCAAATTACACCCCGCGTTTGGGTACTTTCAGAGCTCCCCCATATTTCACGCCCGGCTATGAGCAAGCTTCAAAGGCCAGCGGCCCGCGGTCTAGGTCGCTCACAACACAAGTCAGCCGCCCCTCATTCGCAATAGGTCCCCCGCCCGTGCTCCTTGGGGGCATTTTCGGGCACGTGGCAAGAAAAACAAGTGCGCACGACATGTCATGCCGTAACATGACATGTATGCCTAGGGCCCAGTGTCGAGTACTTTCCGTACTTAACGCGCCCCAAAATGTACCGAGATGCACAGAAGCGTGCATAGCATGGACATGCACGAATTTCGGGTCGTAATTAATCGGCTGCAAATCCAAACGTGTGTGTCCAATGCACAAGATATCATATTCATGTAAATGAGCGTCGATTACCTTTTTAGCCTTATCGTTGATTGATTGGACGTCCAACAACGATACATGTGAGAGGCAGTTGATTACGTCAATGCAAAGCTTACAAAGGTTGCACCCTGTTGGATTTAAAGTCGATGCGCTACTTGGACACGGTGAGAAGATGAGGACGGAAGGGACGAGGGAAGGGCATACTCCACCGCCGTGCTCGCACACACATTCGGCGCTATTTCAGCCGAGAGGAGAGGATGTCGCGTGAGCCGTGGGATCTAATCAGGAATAATATTACTAATACGTATTCGTGGTCGATGTTGAAGAGGATGACGTAATGGCAGTAGTGGTGGTAGCGGCGGTTGATGACGCGCTTTGCTCGGGGACAACGGGGGCGTTGGTGGTCGTAGAGCCAGCCGTGAGCCTTCTTGCGATACCAGACATCTTCGTACCGGCACCAACCGCACCCAGATCCGCGGGAGGTTCGGGATGCACAGGAAGGGGCACGGCGTCTGCGTCGTGCATCCCCTTCGCGGCGGAGACAATGTTGGCAAGCTTGAGTGCCCCGTGTTGTCCGACCGCTTGCTTGAGTGCCCCGCTCGCGCGCACCTTGTTGGCCGCGCGTTTGAGGCCCGCTGCCCCGAGTTGCCCCATCCGGCGCTTCATCAACGACTCCGTCCGCGCGGTGAGCTCTTCCAACTGGTGCTGCGCGAGTAGGGTGTCGAACAATTGGCGTTCGATCTCAGCGGCCAACGTCTCCACGCCGCGCTTCACCTCCGCGCATGTCAGCAACTGGGCCACCTCCACCGCGGTCAGCTGCCGACTGGTGTCCTCGATTTCCTGCGGAAGCGGTGGAATGGCGCGAGTGTTAGCAACCTGACGAACGGAGCATACCGTGCGACATGCACACAATTGAAAAATGAGAAAGGGGGAACGAATGCGGAATTACTTACAATGCATAACACAGAAATTCCAGAAAACATAATGACAATGAGAAACTTATAAATACCGAGCGGCACAGTTTCAGATATTGCAAATTGCTTTCGCGATTTTGTTTGCATGAGATTTGATGGTAGGAAAAGGGAGCACAACATTTAGTTGCATTGACAGAGCGGTAGCAACATGTGGTACCCCACATTTGGGTGACACTAAAAAATGTTAGGGAGTAAGTACGGCCCGCGCTGAAATACAAGAACACGATTTGGGTGACACGGTAAAAAGAAAGATTGCAAGTACAATGAAATCAACATTGTGGCGATTTGAATAGAAACAGACGAAGCATCAAGCGCTGAAATGCTGAAAGTTTGACCAGAGAAATAGTGTTTCATCACGGGTGGCGTCGAAACAAAGTCAAACGGGCGGT
Organism: Tetraselmis chui; assembly: GCA_026401115.1. Lineage (NCBI taxonomy): Eukaryota > Viridiplantae > Chlorophyta > Chlorodendrophyceae > Chlorodendrales > Chlorodendraceae > Tetraselmis > Tetraselmis chui. Next base: position 78,221 of record JAPMLY010001247.1, read on the forward strand.
TGATGGCCCATTGGTGACATGTGTTGAGCTTCGTAGGGGGTGCAACACGAGTCGAAAGCCGGTTGCGCGAGACTTACAAGAGTCCAACATTGCGGCTCAAAGAAAGAACTGCCAAAATACTGAAATGCTCAACGGAGAGAGAAATGCGGCAGCGAGTTTTTGGTTAGCGGGTGGGGTGAGGCCTTGGTAAAAAGCAGAGCAATAGTAAGGGTTACAGGGGACGGACGGAGGTTGGAGAGGGTGGGGGGGGGGGGGGGACAAGACACCTTGAGGACGTCCATCATGCCTTTGGCCCGACTCGAGGCGGGTAGCTCACCGAAACGCTCCATCGCAACGGCCGCAATCGAGTCCGACACGGAGGTCTTTTGTCCCTTTGGAGCGCAAAGCGTCAGAACCTCCGCAAGGTCCTCTTCCGCCATCCGCATTCCTGCCAGCACCACCTGGCAACGAAACAAGGACAAAAAAAAAATGGGCGCAAATTCTCATTAATGGTATCGTATGAAACAAGTCGAAATAAATGGTTTCATTCATCCGGGTGATAATGTTTTACATTTACAAAATTAGGAAACATCGAACATGAGGGGTGACTAGCTTACTATATGTATAGTACTCGTAGCTATACTACGGATACTCTGCCGAAAATCACGAAATATAAAATAATTCGATAAAAAACGACGTAGTAAGATGCTATATTTTGTAATCCAGCACACAGTATATCGCTTGGCCGGACTAAACAGCCCGTCAAATAAGGACAACATGGGACATGTAACAGTCGGGGGCGAAGAGGGAGCGGGGCTTTACCCTGGGACGGGGCCGTGTGATGAGGGCGAAGGTGGTGGCCATGCCGAGGCGAGCCGCGATCGACTCCTGCATATGTTTCCCCATCACTCCCGTACCGTAGGTTGTACGTCGTAGTACTGATTGGCAGCGTTTGTGGGGGTTTGGCCTTCCGTGGTGCGGCAGAATCGCGCGGATGACGGTGTGGAGCTGGGAGGCCATCGAGGGTGCGCCGCCGCCTTGGAGCCACTGGGAGCGGAGGGTCGGGAGCAGGGAGGCGCGCAATGGTTATAGGTTTTCGGGAGTGGAAAGCGGCAAACGAGAAATCATAACTTAAGTGTATCCTTAAAAAAAACATACAAATCAGTGGCTACATTAATTTTCGCGACATTCACGCACGGCCTGAATTAATGACTGAATAAATGAGAACCTGAAAGAAAAAACAGCAAGACGAGCACAGGAATCGTAAGGACAAAATGTTTCGCGGATGGTGGCAAAGCTCACCTAAGAGCTCACCGTGGCCTTAAGCGGTGCACGGGCAAGAGGCGAGTAGGGAGGGAAATCTTAAGGATGAAACAGGAATCACAGGAATCTTAATTAATGATGAAATCTTAATTAAGCACGGAAATAGACAGGAACAACGGTACGGTACCGTACAGCAGTACATACGTACGGACTATTCAATTGCACGAAAGAAAAGGACACGCGGACATTACTGTAACACATTATCATTTTCTTTTAACCATACAAAAAAAGCAGCGGAGACCACCAAGCCAAAAGAAGAAAAGAGGAAAACAACTTAAGCCCGAGGAACAGGAAGGCATGCCACAGCGTCAGCACTGCCCTCCTGCAAAGCGTCGCGGAGATAGGAACCCAAAGTACCATCATACCATGAAGAGCAGCAGAAACACTTTATCAATTCGTCGTCTATTGCACAAACCCGATTCGAAGGTTTGTGCAGCGTTATAATATATTCATAATGTAAGGAAAGCAGTGGAATCCGAGCATTCCAATTATACATCCAGCGCAAATCAAGTCACACATTGCGACTTCATCCAGCGCTCGTAATCTACTACTATATACGGGAACTTTTCTTAATGAAACATAAGAAAGCGTATATTCCGACCGATCCCCCCCAAAATTCAAATGTCATTACTTGCTCAGGACATCACAGTAAATCGAGCTTCATTACTCGGGCGTAGTATTCATCGTCGCCTCAACTTGGCGTTGATTTATTGAGCCGACCGCCGGCGCGTCTTACCTTTTCGACGAAGAAGGCGACGCCGAGGATGGCGAAGAGAAAAGATACGAGGATAAGGAATACAAATACGGCAAGCGCGATGGTCCAAAGGCGGATGAGCAGCAGCTGGACGGGGTGTATGATGAGCGTCGTGCCCTTCACCGCCTTGGTCAGGGACAGAGGGCCCGCCCCGGACAGGTCACCTGCGACACGCCGGACGAAACACCGCGAGGGGGGTTCAGCGACTGCTCAGTAAGCGCAAAATACAAAAAAGCGGAAAGATTAAAAATATACCACAACAGGCACAAAAGTGCAAAAGCAAGGATGACGTCAGACTGTGGCCATAAAGAAAGAAATCAATGCTACTGAGAACAATATTATTATCATTGTATTCACGAATAAATAATTTGGTAAATCAACAAAAGAAAATCATATCGGTATATAATATAAAGCGATTTATTCATCCCACTACCTACTGCCAGGTATTGGAACGTATAAATAACAATCCATGAAATGATTTCAACACAACTACTCCGCATCCGAACTCCGAAGGGTATCGACGAAGCCTCGAACGCGCCCACCTCGAAAAAAAGCACAACATGTATGTTTGTTTTGCATTTGTGTCAATGAGCACGAGCATATCCTGTGAAGACCGACTTTGTCAGATAACAGACGAAACAGGGGGTGCTGAAAAGGCAGTACACAAGCATGTATAATTTCATTCTTCGAATGAAAAAAATGTATTTCAGTGCACATTTTCCCTCGATATCAGAAAATTATGTCCCTCGTTGATAGTGCTGAGAGTGATGAACTAAACTACTGTACAGTATACAATCCCGACTGCTGCCGAGCACTTTCCACGACCTCTGCCGAGTGCAGGGGCACTCACCAGCGATGAAAAAGAGCATGACCCAATGGAAAGTACCGCTGAACGTGGAGAAGGGCTGGTAGATGGAGCCCATCAGGAGGTGCCCCCACGCCGTCATCATCAGCAGCACCACGCCGGCGGTGAGGGAGTAGTAAGCGAGGTCGGGCACCGCGCGGCGCAGCGTGCCCACGATGATCGCGACGCGGGGCTGCCAACGCCACGCGAGAATCAGACGCGCAATGGACGCGAGCACGGCAAGGGCAGTCAGCGCCTGCGCTGTCGACAGAGCCGTCGACAGCTCAGCAACCTTTCCGAAGTCCGCCGTGATACCCTGCGCGCATCAGCCACAAAAGCGCCATCAGAATCGATGTCCGTACTCAGTCCGGCGTCAATGCCCGACATCGGAAAATGCATACGAGCAAAGCCGTTTGGGCAAAAACAGGTGGAAGGAACACGTGGGTATCCGCGGGCAAACTTTTTCTTTGACGAAATGTTAGTGACAAAAAGTCAACGTGACGAAATGAAAAGTGACAAAGCGTGGGTGCACAGCTGTCATTTACGAAACGCACGGAGAGCGCGGTCGACAGCTGGCAGACACAGCCGGCAACCATTGTGCCCAAAAGCACGCTCGACTTAAATCGCAAATTTTGGCCATGACATACTTTTTGGGATACGTGTTAGCAAAGGGATTATAGTTGCTAATACAACGGTGAGTTCATGTCGTTTCGAAAAGGCAGAGAGCGCCGTGCGCAGTTCAAAGATCATAAAATGCCGTGACACGGTCTACATGCACTGCACTCTCGGTTTGCAAGGTCGGGCGGGACGAGTATTCATAAGGTCGTGGATTGGGATTTGCTGACGACACTGTATGGGTTTCCTTAATCCCGTCATCGTTTTATATTAGACACTTGCTTCGCAAAACATCGGATCAAATGCAAATGTTTCTGGGACTATGAATACTGTGGCAGCAACCGTGGATACTGTCTTTCCCCCGGAATGCGTTGCATCCAGTCAGTGAAACCGAGGACTTAGCATCATTTGAAACGAACAAACAAACGCGACGAAAATGGCCGAACATTTGGGATCCAAACATTTGCCTTCAGCAAAAACCTGGACACGTCACTTTATGATAAATGATAAAGTTAATGATCAAAAGACATGTAACATATTTAAGTACACTTCATATTTTGCAAAAATGCCCAGAAATACGACTAATTTGTAAGGAAAAACGGTTACTATAAAAGCGTCGCCCTTTTCAATATCAAAGCGACAGCTCTTTATAAATTATACAAGAGGGGTTCAGGCAAACAAGTTGTCGCGACGCGCCTGCAGGCCGCCGTCATCAGGCTCGAGGGCCCACCGACCGCTGTAGTCGAGGGGAGGCTCTGCCTCTGTGACTGACTGCAAGGTCAACTCAGCTGGTGAAGACTGTCGGCGGAGCATAAAAAAGCGCGAGGGCGCGGCGTGGCGTGCGTCGTACACCGCGTAGTCGGTACTCGCCGAGAACCCAACCGCAAGCCGGAGAGCGGCCGCGGCGTAAAGGGCGCTCGCAAGCAAAAGAACTCCGATGATAAGGTCCAGTGCAGCGGACGCATTGCTGTGCAACTCCTGCTCAAGCGTCCAAAACCGAACGAGGAAGAAATAAGCGGAGGAGCTGATACGGCACAGCTCGTTTCAATATCCATCTAGATATATCTGAGAGTAAGTAAAATTTGAATACACAGCCGATCAAATTATTACACGCGATTTTGTTTTGGTATCCTTCTCACTTAAATATACATTGAAACGTGGTGAATGGCCAGACCTCGACCGAGGAAATAACAGCACAAGGAGTCGGGACCCAAACGCCATCCTAAGTTTTATATGCTGACTGAAACAAAGTGAAGCAGGATGATGCGCAGCGCATTGATGACCCGAAACGGGCGCCGTCGAGAGTGGGCGTACGGTATCGATAGCTGACAGGGTGAGAGTGCGTCGGCGGGTGATGCGCCTCAATAGACGGGCGATGTGGCGACGCAGCGCAGGAAGCTTGAGGAGTCCCTGAGCAAGGAAACCAAACCAGTTTCGTGAGCCATCGCGATACCGCCGGCGTCGTCACAATCAAGAAACAAATGATGAATAACAACGTAGCAAACTCAAAACGTCGCAATCCTTGCTTTTATGACAAACAAATGATGATTTTCTGTAATCAATTGTCCACAGTACATACATTTTAAAGGTTAAATTGATTAAGATGAATGTAGTTAGTTAACAAGCTAAAGAGCTCTACGAGCAAAGTGTAGCATATAACGCAGTCCGCCTACAACCGGCATATCGCACCAGGGCCAGGAAGGTCAAGCCCGAGAAGCCGACGAAGACGAGCATCAGCTGGTAGGCCGCCAATCTGGCTCCGCTGTAGGCGGGGATCACGCTGTAAGCGACGCTGCGCTTGAACTCGCCCTGCGGCAGCAGTTGAAACGCGGTCCGGATGAAGCCAAAGATCTGTAGTTTAGGGTTGAAGGTCGCCACCTCGGCGGTGACCGCCTGTCACAACACAGGCAACCCGCGGTCAGTCGCGAGGGGCAGCGGCACGGCGATGAGGGCGGGATGTGAAATGCCAAGACAGCTCAAATTACAGCGGTTGCCACAGACAGCTGAGTTTGAGAAAAATTTCGGAACCGCCCACAATTCTGAAACATATCGGTTCTCGTCTCGCGTTTGAACAAACAGGAAAGCGCTCGGCAGCGCAGACGATTCGTTTTGGCGCAAGTATTTCCAAAACTAATCAGTCCGACATCACACACAATAGCTAAAATCTCCAAGCCTGTCGGAAACAGTCTCACAAACTCGTAAATGACAGTGCGGCGATAATTTGTTCATTTGCTTTATACATTTCGACACAACGACCTAGAGCGATGTAGGGAGAGCGACCAAGACCGCGGGCGACAGGACCATACCAAGTAGAACAATCGGCCAGTATGTTAAAATAGTGCCGATTATCTAAATAAAGGAAAAAAAGTTCAGCGACGAATTTTGAATTCTGAGATAGAGGGCGACCAGTGCGATAAATGCATCGGCAATTACCTCTGTGCGACGATCCGCGTAGCGGCCGTCCTCAACGTAGCGCCAAAGCTCCGACAAGCGGCTCTTGCTGTTGACAGCCTCGAAGACCTGCATCGATGGGGGTGGAGCAACCCACAATAATCTTTTAAGAAATTGATAAAATTTAAGTTATGTTTTAATCATTCCCAGAAGTGACCCGGCACTTGTATTCTTTTTGCAGGGAGGGGGGTTAAAGAGGGTGCCCCTACCAGAGGGAAGCCCGCAGGGTGGTGCGGGAGGCTGGTATGGTACCAAGGGTGGGGGAAGCCGCGCGCTCCCACCTCCTCGCTACCGTCCGAAACATTGTAGAAGTCGCCCTCGCGGCCCTTGAATTATATCAAATTCAAGTGGCGGCAGTGCAAAAGTCAAATCGCCGCTCTTTCCCGTGAAATAATATAATTATTTACACTTGTGTTTTAGCAAACATTAATAAGATTAACTTCAGCAAATATGAAAGCCAAGGGATCCTTCGTTCCTCAAGCCAACAACCACAATCGTCAAAATCTTAATTATTTACTTTTGTGGCGAAAAGATCCGTCTGCTGGCGGTGCTCACTATAATCAGGAAGATAGTCAAGACACAACTTACTCGCTGTATTCTCTTAATCATCTGAATAACGCTCGAATATGTTTTAAGTTGCTTTGCATTGAATAAATAGTTATTTTCAAAATAACAAAACGCATACGAAAATTGTGCTGCAGAATATGTCCGGCCGGGCGCACCAGCAGCCTCGGGTTGTAGAGCTCGCTTTGTGTGGAGAACACGGGGTCGCTGCCGTACGGACGAAGCTCCTCGCCCTCCTCCTCTTCTGCTGAGAGCGACGGGTTGCTGCAGGCCCAGGAGAGACCGGTAAAGTCCGGCAACGGCATGAGCTCGTAGTGAACCCACATTGTGTACACATTCTGCGAAAAACCATGCAAAAGGTCACTCGCCCGCTTTTGCATCAACGTCGCCACATCAACAACCCGCGTTGAAGTGCTACAACATCCCCCACACGCAAAAACGCGCGCAATCTAGAAAGGATGTCAAAGAAATAAAAAAAAGGGCGGAGGGTACGTTGATTCGGCGACAGTCACGACGAGATGCCAGCTTGGCACGCTCCAGATTTAGTAGTACCCCGCCAAGGACGCGGTTGCCACTGCGGGTGGAGCCAAGAAACTGCGCCAAGCCCGCCTCCTCCTGAACGCACGACCCGCACAGAGCCACAGCGTGCATTGTGATTCGTGTTGAACAACAGTACTTGAATTGCATCGCCGGCGCACTATTTAGGCAACAGCGTTGAAAACATTCTGATATCATAAATGCGTAACATTACTTGCATTTAAAAATCATTTCCGGGTACAGTAACGAAAAGGGAGTGATGTTGCTTTAAATCTCATCACATAAGCAATGTTTCACATCCGAACATACATCTTATGTATTATCAAACAGGGCTTACCTTCTTTGTCAATTGTTTCTAAAACACAACATAAAATCCAAATCATTAAATTAAGCTATTTCGTATTTTATAAACATGTGCATAAATTGAGATTTATTACTCAATTGATGGATTTCTAGCATTGAAATAAGCTGAGCGTGGAAAAATATTAAGTAAAACTTATATCACAGTAAGGGATAAAATGATAAATATTGACTGGAAGTGTTTTGCAACAACACCCGATTAATCTAATTGCAGTCCAGAATTGGCGAATGTGATGTTCTCATTAAACCATCACGACTCAAGATTACTTAGAATGACAACAAATGTAAAGCAAACATGCGCTGCTTTCAGACTCACCTGTTCCGGAGAGGGGGCGAAGGCGTCATCGCGAGCCTGCTGCACCTGGTAACCCGCCCACAGAGCCGCCTGCTGGCCGCCAGCCATCGCTTGAGACAAGTGCCGCCGCCCGCTCGCGGGTGCATTGCCATCAGCCGCCGCCTCTTCCGCCGACGGCTTGCGAACCACAAAGGTCGCGTTGTACCTTCCCTAAAAGCAGTACAAAGCGCACCCCACAGCGCCACGTGAATCACTGCGCGTCATATTCGCGACTAGCCAAAGTACAAACATAGGTGCACGCACAGGTGTAAGTAAGTACAGGCAGTAGACCAAGGGACTCCCCCAGCCAGCGGTTGCTTTACTGGAATACAAAATACCGGTCCTAGAAATGTAGAAAAGCGACTAAATGTACGTCAATAGATTCACAGAAAAAATGCAGTACTTGGTATGCGCGAACAGTACCGGAGAAATGAGCTAAATAATAGGATTTACTGCCAACCCTGAAAAAGCTGAAGGTAGGAAAATGAGTATATTTGCCTTGCGCGCGAAAATATTTCACCCGTGGGTACACGTACACGTACCCGGAAGGCAACGCTGTGCGCGAGGCAAAGAGGAGACGCGCCGCCGTCCTCTGACGCCTGCGATACGCCGCCGATGCCATCCAGGAAGACCTGTCGCTCTGCCAAGTCTTGCAGTAGGTTCTGCACGCAAGGGAAATTGCCATGGCGAGGGGGGAAGGAGAAGCAAGCGGAGGGGGGTGTCAGCGCGTAGCAAACTTGCCGTTTCAATAACTTTATCCAAATAGCGATCTGCCAAATATCATCAACAACGAAATTGGTCGACCATCAAAAGTATGAGAGGCTCGACTACACGTAAAATAAATTAAGGCACTGCAATTAAACCGGCAGCGCTGGATAAAACAGTGCCGGGCGGGACAAACGGCGACAGTTAACGTGCAATATTTACGAGCAAACAAACATTTAGTGAGCGTAACTCGTTATCAGCGACTCTAGTTTGAGTACTGAGCCAAGTCTCTATCGCTGCATATGAACTGCGGAAGAAGAAAGGTTCCATGTCGAGATGATTGACTGGACCATTTATTGGTATGATACCATCCGTCCGTAAATTTTACGAAGCGCGACGATGTAACTACACAGAGCCCCAAAGAAGAAAATGATTAGGGTTGCTCGATAAAGAAAGCTCAAATGAGCAAATAAAGCGGACAAAAAATATTGGGAAAGGCATTTTGGTACAGGTCCGAGTACGATTGATTTGTTGATATTATTTCGTTCTTTATTTAGGTAACAAAAACTAAGGGAAGAGCTCATGTGATGGGGAACAATCAGGAAAACGGGCCAAAGTTGGTGTGTGTTGGGGGGGGCACATAAAATAACCCGAAAAAGCTTCACGGCCGCCCTAAAAATAAATCACGGAGGAAGTGAATATCAACAAAACCCATGGATAATAAGAGTGACAGAGGTACGTCGCTTAGCGCACCTCGGCGTTGGCCGCCTGTTCGGCCGCCGCATTGGCGGTTTCCGTGATATCCGCCTGATAGTCACTCTCGTCTTGAAACAGCGCATCGAAGCGGCTCGCGACGTCCTTCAGCTCCGCGAGTTGCGCCTCGTGCGCGGCGTCCGCCTCCTCCAGCAGCTCCGACCACGAAGTGCCCAGACCCGCCGCCGCCGCGCCCGCCACCGCCTCACCCTCTGCCTGCGCCCACTGCGGCACTCGCTCCGCGGTGAGCAGCGCAAGCCGCGCCTCCGTCGCAGACGCGCGCTGAAGCAGCGTCGCCACCTCCTCCATGACACCCTCCAACGAATCGACCTCCGCCTCGACGCCCTCCGCCTTCACCACGTCGCAGCTGCTCGACACCGCGTCCAGCTGCAGCCGACGAGCGGCACGCACAGCCACATATCCGGACAGCGTCAGGTTACGCAACCCACCACAGAAAGGGCAGCAAGTTGACGTGACGGGGAAACAAAAACATCTAACTGTACAATGTCACTGAGCGAAAGTCGTGTAAATAGATTTCTAAACAATAATCTAAGCTGCCTAATACACGTAATATGGGGACTAAACGGGGAAATATGAAACTAACATAATATGGTATTTCTTATATCACACAGTCGTTGCTGATTCACTTGATTTTTAAGTGGCAGCTTGCCCCACCTCTATTGAACCTCTAACAAAATCGTGAACAAATTCATTAAAACAATTGATTTCCACACCAGCGAGGGTTCGATACCTTGATGGCGGTCGATAGGAAGGCATTGCCCGCCTCGCCCGTCAGCCAGGCAGACGGCTCGCCCAAACTTGCCTCGGTATCGCCGCACAACGTCGCGAGCGCGCCTGAGTCCACCTGCGACAGTCGGCGCCGACCGAACAGGCCATCCGCGGTAATAATTTCGTCGGAAGTCGTCGTCGATGATGCGAGCGGGACGGCGAGTTGGACAGTTACGTGGATCTCGACACTAAACGACGACGACTCATCATCAGTCGTCGCCGTCTCATCATTGACGTCACCGTCCATCAGAAGCGTCGCCGACTCAACGGTCACGTCGTCCCGGGAGCTGCCGGGAGGGAGAAGGGTCGTAAACACGCCGCGGAAAGCAAGGTTGGCATCCGAGCCGACAACCACGGCGTCCGCTACCGCGCGCTCCGCGGCGGCGCGGGGGTGAGGGTCGCCGGAAAGGTCGAGTGTGAGCTCGAGGCGTAGATCCATAACACCGAGGTCTCCCGCGGTAATGATGAGGGTGCGGGTGGCCGGCTCAGAGGCGCGACCCGTCGAGTCGGTGACGACGTAGGTATAAGTATAGGTACCTGGGGGACACCAGGGTGGACCCGCACCTGCCTGCTCCGCCGGACAATCGACCCCTTGACCGTCCGGATGCGATACCCCCTCGCCGCCGCGAACCACGACTCGCGAACTGACGTCACCCTCGGCTGCGCTAAAGGCCGTGGCCCCGCAGGATCCCGTCGAGGCGTCAGCGGCGGTGGCACAGGGGAGCAAGCTCCATGTTTGTCGCAGCCCGTAGCCGAACTGTACATCGGATGGGCCGACGACGACGACGGCGGGCGGAGCGGTCAACGTCACCACCGGTGGCTCACCGGCAGCGAGAAGCATGCCGTCACGAAGGCCGCAGGCGACGGCAGAACAGGTGAAGGTGGTGCCGTCGATCGCATCGCAGATGATGGGCGCCTCGGGCGGGCAGGGGCTGACGATGGTGACGGTGCGGTTGACGGTGGCGAAATGGCCGTCGGCGGAGACAACAAGGAAGCGGACGGTGACGGTCTGACCCACCTCCGTTGCAAAAGCAAAGCCTGATCCCTACAGGCGATCCAGCCCAGTAGAAACACGAAGTGACTACCCGGAAACAATTATTAAAGCAGATGCTTAAGACTTAATAACGAAGTAGGAAAATTGATAATGGTAATATCGATACAATAAAACGAGCTTAATACAGTTCTCTTTAAAAATGTGATATCGCTATCTATTTCGCATTTTGAGGGACGCAGGCACCTGGACACCCTTGCGGCTGAAGAGGTGGCCAATGCAGCCGCGCTCGAGGCAGTCCTCGACTTGCAGGTCCATAGGCAGAACGACGACCTGATGGCTAATGTCTCGTCCTTGAGTGTCGAAGGCGGTGGCGCCCGGATCGCAGGGCGGCTCCTGGTCGACGGGGTCCTGCCCCTCGACGCACTTTTGGTACACCGCGCCCTGCGACAGGAGGCTCCACGGTCAGTATCACATGGAAGTGAGTGCTTCTATTTTACAAGCGCTATGCGCTCGTATATATCTATACGGATTCATATATTTAGTCCATACAACTCAATTATTCTCTTGTAATCAGATCAACAGAATGCAAGTTGAACATTACTAACGTTTAAACAGATAGAAAACCCTAAAGTCTTAAGCTAGTGAGGCACCTTTCTGAGCTCCACCACCGCCGGCCCGATGAGTTGGATGGTGGGGCCGCTCGACGGCTCAACCTCCGCCCCGACCCCACCGTTGCAAACGGTGTCAACCGAGCAAAGAAAAGAGTCGGCGCAGCGCGTCTCGCCCACCTCGCACGCCTCCACCACCACCACGCTGCGCTCCACCGCTGTCGACAGGGGCGGCTCCGCGCTGTTGTAGACCTGACCGCGACATAAACCCAAGCAGTTCCAAGAGACAATAAAACGAAAAGTAAAAAAAGGTGAAATGAAACCAAATTTCACTTTATAAAAAAGGGAATCTCCTTCAGTATTCAGAACGCAATCCATATTTGGCGTTATTGACAACCCATAACCCCCCCGAAACAGCTATGTAACCCAACAAGCAGAGCTCCGCCAGCAGGGAAGACTATTCATGTCATCAGTGCCATATTCAATGGTAATAGCCAAACATAAAAATAGTCAATAAGGTGTTAGAAGCCAACAATGGGGGCTGGCGCACCACAAAGGTGACAGTGTAGATGCCAGGGGTGTCGGTGTCCACCAGGCAGGGACGCACGCCGCTGTTGCTGTAAAGCCACGCTTCATCCTCTCGCTCGCCCGGGCACACCTGCGACGGAGGAGGGCAGAAAGGGTTCGCGTCAATCAACGGACCGATTCGCTACACGCCCCACCCCATGAGACTCCAAACGCATGTCGACACCCAAATCGAGAATTGCAAATTTCCCATGTTGCAATATCACTGCTTCGCATGTGCATGTGTATGTGTGTGTGTGTGGGGGGGGGGTGGGTGTGGGGGCGAGTGGGTGGGCGTGTGGGTGTGTGGGCGAGTGGTGTGGGTGTGTCAGGAAGAAAGGGAGAAAACGGGACAGATATTATGTGTGTGTATGTATCTCTGCATGTATTGGGTGAGTTGTTTACACATGTGTGTGCGCGTGTGAGTAAGTTCGTGTGTACGTGTGTGGTGAATCTGTGTGTGTGTGTGTGTGTGTGTGTGTGTGTGTGTGTGTGTGTGTGTGTGTGTGTGTGTGGGTGTGTGTGTGTGTGTGTGTGTGATTTCAGAGGTAATTCTATCGTGTCAATGAAACATATATAGTCAATTCCTGCTTATTATATTTCCAAAAGGGGCGAATGAGGGTGTGACCTGGATGACGTCAGTCAGGTCACCGTCGATCTCATCAAAGCCCGCCGCGCCGCGGTCGCAGATGAGGACGGGCGGGGAGTCAGGGTCGCAAGGGCCGTAGGGCTCCCCCTGCGCCACCTCCACCACCGCGGGGCCGACGAGCTGCAACGCCGGTGGCCCACGCACTGCACTCCCCTCACCCTCCTCGGCTGCCACCTGTCCACAGTGAATACGAAATGAAATTACGCAAATTAGCAAAAATATAGTAATTGATGAAGTTTTGTAATTCAGACAGGAATAATTCTTTGACATAACTGAGATTTACTCTGTGAAAGACAGAACGTAAAGTACAAAAAAAACTTCAGGTTTGGTTAGGATTTTAAACAGGGTTAATGGTTGAGGATTTGGAGTCATATTTAGACCAAGACAAAAAGACACAAAGAACAGGAAAAGCGGGTCGTCTTGAACCGAACATTGTTGACGCCGCTGTAGCACACGCCGGCGCGGCTGCAGGTGTACGACTCGACGTCAAACTCGGGGCGTGGCTCGCACAGCGTCTCGCCCTCCTCGCAGGCGACGATCAGTTGGAGGATGAGACGCGGAGGTGCGTTGCCGGCGCCGTCCGTCACCGTGTACTCCACCAACATGGGCGCCCCCGGGGGAGTGGGCACAGCGGAGGATACGGGGCCGCGCCATACTTTCCGACGGATGCTCGTTGTTAGATTGCCCTCAACCTCGTCCAAAGCCGTCACAGCTGAACCAAAGCGACAGCGACGACGAGTAAGGCCCTTCCAATACGAAGATACGAAGAAACGAAAAGGGACTTGACACTATACAAATATGGGAAGGGCCAAAAATGCGGTGTGCAAAGCTTGAACTCTAAATACATGCAAGTTGCGAGGATGTTTTATATTGAAGTGGTAATAAAGAGCTCTGTAAATGAAATCGGAAAACATGTTTAGGAACCGAGCCGAATTAAGCGAGAATTGATTATTTTACATTTTCTTTTGTTGAATTTTCATATATTAATAAGCATTACTGTTTCCTCGTAACACTCAATTGAAATGTGACAACATACACACATCCACATTCTCCCCGTTGCAACAGCACATGTGAAACCACGAGAGGAGACGACGTAGGGAAGGGGGGCGTCTTTCGCACCTATCATTCGCATGTAAGGTATTCATTGACAATTCTTGTTTGCTTACAAAACAAAGCGATACATGTATAAAAATCAAACAAAGCAAAAAGTGTCTATTTGCAGTTTGGATTGGCGTATTTTCTGGCGCCAACGAATACAATGGCAACAAACTACTGCTCATACAATTATAAACAAGTCAAAGTATCGACCATTATCGTATCGGAGTACTACAAAAAAGGGGGGAAACAGTTTAAAGGCCGATGATACTCAATAGTGTGCTTCTATGGGAGTAGCTCAAATTAAACCAGTTTTGACAATTTCATTGAAGCGTTCAGTGTCGGCAAACGAGATATGACGATACATCATACAAGTTCTTAGTAAGTGGAAGGGATTCGCGCTTACGCATGCAAAGTGGTCGCAATTCATAAAGAATCGTTTTATGGCCGTTAATGATGATGGGATTAGAACAAACGGTGTACGATTGCATGATTTCGCCGTCCACTAATGAGCTGAACTTTAGTGTCACTGTCAAATTAGATGCGATGTACATACACAAACGCTTCATTTCCCAGAAAGACAGTAAATAATATGTTGATCCAAACAAGTGAAACCTGGACAGCAGTGAAATTTTGCTGTGAAGCATCCCAAATCAATGAAGACGTACATAGGTTGTGTTTTAACTAGACACGTGTACAATCAACATGGTCTATGGGAACGGGCATCCACCCCCACCACTCACCGGGTTCGTCAAAGGGCTGATGCTGTGTGAGCGAGTAGACGCGGACTGCGTCGCCAGTAGTGCTCGCATCCGTGCGGCACATGGGAGGCTCGCAGGGGGCGTCCCATCCAAAGGAGGGCGGTGTCACGTCCGGTGGCGCCTCGTACGTCTCCACCCGCTCCTCCTCTTCGAACAGGTTGATGTTGACGCAGAGGCCTTCGACGGAGCAGCTGCCCAGCGCTTCCAACGGCGCCGCACACGTGATTTCTGGAAAGCAGTTGTTCACGACCACAACCTGCGGCAACAGCCGGAGAGCTTGCTGTCAATAGCGCCCATCACAAATAAAAGAATGAAAGAAAATTATGCGTCCACCTTGCTAGCAAGTACAGCCGCGCTGGGATATACAACAATGTAATGTCCATAAAAGCGCTTTCATTGCGCTGCATCATATCACAAAAACACCCCTTTTTCGAGTGTTACATTTATCGTTTACTGTGAAAACAATTAAATAAAAAAATAAAATAATGCGAGAGGAACCAACTAAAGCCACCGTCGACATTTTTCACTGTTAAAGCAATGATAAGGATACCCATGAATCCCATGCTATGCGATTTTACAATAGCAGCAATATAAACATTAACACATTCTTGGGAACCAAATCATTTGATTTTACGGTTGTTAATATTCGCTTAGGCTAAAAGTGACTAATAAACACTCCATAACAATATCCACCAGGTCGGCAAAAGAGCCGACGATGCCGTGTGTGTTGACTGTCGTGGGGTCATGGACCGTGCTGCCGCAGTGTTGAGTGCAAGGCCTGGGGAAGGTGGGGCACGGAAAGGGCTCACCTCGCGGTACACGGGGGCGCCCGCGTTGCCGGCCGCATCCACCGCGGTGTACGCCAACAGCTGGCCGCGCTCGCCCGGCGGGGTTGGGAAACGCAGGTCAACGGGCAGCCCAGTGACATTCACGTCTAACTCACCGTCCCGCTCGTCCAGAGCGAACGCGCCTATCGTGCAGCACCGCGAGCAGCGCAAGTCACATCGACTCCGAAATTCCGAGAAAACAAATACGTCAAAACCAAATTCAAAACTCGCGCCACAGTTAATATACTCAGCGAAACAAATCTTTCGGAAGAAACAACGAGAAAATGAAGGCAATCATCGAACCCACCCTCGTCCTGGTATACGGAGAGCTGCGGGACCTCCAGGCGTAACTCGCCCAGTAGCGTGATGAGAGGCGGCTCGGTGTCGGGTTCATTCTCGCGGTACGAGAGTGACGAGGGCGGCCCGGGCGGGAGGCCGTATTGGTCGAAGGGAGGCGGCGGCGGAGGGGAGGGGGGCGGCGGGGGTGAAGGCGGCTGCGGGGGGGGCGCAGGCGCGTCGATGCTGATGTCGACAGCGGGGCTGGGCATGCCGTAGGCTTCCAGAAACTCGGCGGGGAAGAGCTCCGCGGGAGCGGTCAACAGTAACTCGACTAATTCGGTCGGAGGGAGCGCCGCGTCGAGGGCCGTCTCGCCCGGGTACCACGCCTCGCTGGCGACAAACAGCCCCTCCCCTCCCTCGCTGTCTTCCCGCACCGCCATCTCCAGCACCAAAGCAGTCGCCCCAGGCAATCCAATGGCAGCGCTGAACGCGGCGGTGTAGCCGTCGACAAAGGTGGCCTTGGAACTGTGGCCGCCGGGAAACATATTTATTGGGGGTTTAATATTAAACACAGTATCATAAAAGTAAAACCAATGTAATTAAATCCGTAATATAATAAGTGAAACATCCATGGACACATTGACACACTGGAAAAATGCTCGTGGAATGATTGTTATCCTTGATGGTCATGGCTGAAAACGGGAAAAGCATATAAAACAATGTGGAATGAGTATGTTACAAACCAGTCATCGCCAAACCACTTTTTGCTGATACAAATTCAAATGAACGCAAAACTATCATTATTCAGATAATCATTATTCCTCTCTGCCTCGCAAACACGAAATGCCGATGACGGCGGAGGGAAGTGGACACTGGACAAGCGATTCCTGCGAAATGAAATATACTTTCGACGTCGCTGTCAAATTCAGTTAATTATATGGCGTCCATCTTAATGGTAGATATGCTGAGGCGAGGTAAGGTTAGGTGAGGCGGGCTCGTACGTCGGCTCCTGCAGGTCGACGCTGTCGGCGGCCTCGGTGAAGGGCAGGGTGAAAGCAACCCGCACGTGGTCCTCCGCCGAAGGCGTCGGGGGCGGGGAGGAGGGCGGCGGGGGCTGCGGGGGGGGCGGAGGTGGAGGGGAAATGGGAGGCGGGAGGGAGGGCGACATCGGAGGCGGGGGCGGACTGCCAGGCCACACAAAGCAATCCCAAAGTAAAGCCGGAGTCCGATGAAAATCAATTTGACTACAGAGCCTCCGCTTAAACAGTGACACCCCTCGAATACAGTCTGTGTGCTACCACAGTAAAACCATTTAAGCACTGCGCAGCCGCCGGCGCCGGTGCTTGCAAACTGTGCTAGCACACAGGCTCGAGATGGGTGGCGGGTTCGACCTGGAAGTTTGCGATGAGCTGCATTCGGTCGCTTGAGGGGATACTTTACGAGGGCTTTATTTATTAAGGGGACGTTAATAGTACATAGTAACGAGAACTTAAGGGGACATTCCCGTACAGAAAATGCGCATCGTACAGACTCTAAAGCGGTAAATGTCCCCGATACGGTAAGAAACAAGGCCCGCTACCGTAGATTTGAAATTAAAGGTGCACATCTACCGGAAAAACAGAGACTTAAATTCCGTATTTTGGGGGATTTGAATTTAATCCACAGGGATAAAGGCCGAAAGCATACCAGACGCCACCCTTGCACACAATTGGGGCCAACTGAAATGGTGTTAGGAAGAGACAGAAATGACAGTGGACTGAAGCTCCGCTTGGCCTAACAATTCATAACAAAAGAGGTATCACACCAACCAGGAATGAGCAATTGTGGGGTTTTGAAAAAGAAAGAGGAGACGTAACAGGGGTGGTACCTCCCATCCTGAGTACCAATCCCCCCTCTTACCCCCCACCCACCCTTACACCTACACTCCTCACACCAACCGCCCCCCCCCCCCCCCCCCCCACCCCCCAATATCCCCTTCGTCAAAAGTAGATGGGAGAAAAGCTGCAGCAATAATAAGCTCAGGAATTCCGAGAAACTACAACTCAACCACAAAGGTTATGTTACGATACATGGTCTTGAATTCCTTCGTGTGTGTGTGTGTGTGTGTGTGTGTGTGTGTGTGTGTGTGTGCGTTGGTGTGTGCGCTCGCGTGTGCATACGTGTGCGTGTATGTATGTGTGTGTGTGTGTGTGTGTGTGTGTGCGTATGTGAGTGGGTGTGCGTTTGTGTGTGTGGCGAGGGTGGACAGGGAAGCGGGGACAGAGCAGGGGAGGTGGTACCTGGGGAGGGGCGGCGAGGGAGGTGGGGTGATAGCGATGCAGCCTTCCTGCTCACAGCACTCCACCACCACCTGGATCTGCAGTGGCGGGTCGCAGCAGCAGTTGACTCGCTCCGGGATGGCACCCGTCACGCTCAGCTCCCCGTCCGCACCCACCAGTGCGCTCACGTCCACGCGCTCCCAACAGAAGAAGAACACGTCGCAGACCTCCTGACTGTTCGAGCTGCACTCCCCGCTCTCCCGCACCCCCTCGCTACCCACGGCAGAGAAGGTGATGAACTCCCCCGTCCCCGTGAAGTCCGACTGGATCATCCCAGCAGACAGCTTGACGTGGGGGCAGGTGGCGAGCCCGGAGAAGGAGACGGTGCATTGGGAAGGGGAGCCGTCGCCGCTGCAGGTGCGCTCTTCATAATACAGGCTAGACGCGACAAAGTCATCTGCGTCGCTCTGCCGCAGCTGCCTCGCTTGCCTGCCCTCAACTTCCGCATCTGACAAACTGTTGCTGCTGCTGCTGCTGCTGCTGCACTGGAAAGTCTGAAAAGTGGGATGTCCGTCCTCTGCGTCCATCAAGACCAACAGGCTGACCAACAAAAGGCCACACAGGCATCACTCCACTCAGTGCCATGCCACGGAAATGACTCACCCCTCCCTCTCTCTGCCACAGCCTGTCCCTGGTTCCGATTATCCCTCCCCTTCACCCAACCTCAATTTCATAGCAACGAATTTATGGCCCTTGCTTCAGAGTATGGATGAACGTCTGATGCGCATTTCACAATTCAAAATAATATACCAAGAAAATATGTTGAGTAGGGGTGGAGATGGTTGAAGTAGAAAGCGGGTTACCTCTCGTGGAATGCAAGACCAGTGGGCGAGGTATGATAGACACTATCATTCAAGAGGGCGTCGGAGGTGGTCGACCAGCCGCGGGGTCCATTCCTCCAAAGTTGGCTGACTCCGTTGGCTGCGACGGTGATCATCTCTGAGCCGGACGCCGCGAGGTGGAAGCCGGCCTGGATGCTGGGATGGGCACGGGAGGAGAGGACGCGCATGCCGGGCACCCACATCCCCGTCTGTGCCGGCTTGTCATCCTGGCTGCTACTGGTGAACAGGAAGAGGGCGCCCTCTGATGATGTCACTCCTTGGCCCGCCACCGCTAAAACCGACCCACCGCCGCCAAACGCCACCTGCCGTCCGAACCCCGCTGCAGGGGACCCCTCCGGCGCCCCAATTACCTCCTGCAGCCCCCAAGTCCCGTTCTCGAGGCGGATGTAAGTGAAAACGGCGCCCGCTGGCCCCGCGGGCGCGCCCACGGCCAGGAGGCCGGACGACGAGTCGCCCAGGGCGAGAGAGGCTCCGAAACCAATTTCGGCATTCGGGGCGGATATCGCCGCGGCCAGCTTCCAGCCGGGCTTGTCGCCAGCCACGCGGCCATATAGGCATACCCGCTCACCACCCCTTGAGACAGCAAGCCAGGATCGCGAGAGGGCCAGCTTCACGCTGGGTTGTGTTTTAGCGTCGGCCGAATGGTCTGTTTCCGTGAACGACGGATCAACTTCACACTCCTCCTCGCGGAAAACCCGTACCGTCTCGTATAGCATCCACCCACGTTCGCCGTCGCGGCGGAACAGGAGCACCGAGTCGCCCCCTGAACCCATCACCAGCTCCTCGTGATACAGAGATATCTCTGCCCCGGAAACATGGTGTCCAGGATCAAGGAGAGGTTGCGGGCGGTCGGCCACGGCCGCACAAGTCGTGGGCCCGCTACGCGAGTCGTACTGGTAAGTTTTATCGTCGTACCTGTACAGCACCCGCCCGCCACGACCTTCTGAGCCCGATGAGCTCAACAGCGGCGGAGTGTGGTTGCTATCCACGGCGGCGGTCGCCGCCGCGACTACTGTGCCCAAGCATATAACGGCCCCCACCACTACAATTGCACGCCATGAGAGTGCACGCATTTTGACCTGCAGCCCCCGACTCTGTGTCGCTGCGCATGCAGAGCAGTGCACTTCTGCGGCGTCGCGGCCGTGTTCAGCGATATTTATTCAAGAGTACGCCACATCAGAGCGGATGCTGTCGGTAATAAAGCGAAAATTTGCGATATCGCTAACAGGCAGCGCGATACGAGCACCGTACTGGTACGCTGTAACATCTTTCTTTACTAAATATATAAAGATGTTATAAATATTTATTTTCCCAGGCAGGTCGCCCCTGCCTGCTCCTTACCCTCCCTCCCTCCTCCCTGTTTGTAGCGGGGAGGCTGGGGAGGGGGTGGCTCTGCGTGTTTTGTAGCGATCAACGCTGCTCCCGGGGCCTTGTTATGGCCGACGACCGGGCCATTGACCGGCCTTCGCGTCTTGCTCCCGGGGTGTCCCGACTAGCTTCTCTCTCTCCTCTTCCCCCTTTCGCCCGGTCCTCCGCGTCTAGACCTTCCCGTCGCGATTATGCTGCTCGTCGGGCCCGTGCTACGGTCCGTGCGTCGTCTGTTGTTCCCCACCCCGTATCCCTTGTCCGTACCTCCACATCGGGCCGCCGCGCTACTCCTCGTCACAATGCGCGACGCCCGCTTCGTTCTGCTTTGTCTCTACCCCCCCTCGGTGGCTCGTGGGCATCTGTCGCGCGCGCCACTTGCGCCGTCCGTCGCCCCCTTACGGGTCGGTCGGAAAAACCTGCTGCTCTGCGGCGGGCTGCTAGGGCTACCGCTGGTGGGCGACAGGCTGCCCATGCCGCTGGTGGTTCGAGGGAGGCCGCCGATGCTGTTCGGCGCACGGTTGCTGCCGTTGTTGCTTCAGCAGCCGCCGGACATAGAGACGATGGTAGTGTTGGTGCCGCCGTTGTTGCTGCTGCTAGTGGTGCTGGTCGGCGCACAATTGATGTTGATGTTGCTGCAGCAGCCGGCGGACGTAGAGACATTAGTAGTGTTGGTTCCGCCGTTGATGCTGTTGATGCTACTGCTGATGGTGGTGGTGGTCGGCGCACGGTTGTTGCTGCTCTTGCTGCAGCATCTGCCGGACATAGAGACACTGGTAGTGCTAGTGTCGCCGTTGCTGCTGTTGCTGCTGTTGAGGGTGGTGCTGGTCGGCGCACGGTTGTTGTCGCTGCTGTTGCTGCAGCAGCCGGCGGACGTAGAGACACTGGTAGTGTTGGTGCCGCTATTGTTGCTGCTGTTGTTGGTGGTGGTGGTGCTAGACGGCGCACGGTTGTTGCTGGTGTTGTTGCAGCAGCCGGCGGACGTCGAGATACTTGTCGTGTTGGTGTTGTTGTTGCTGCTGCTGGTGTTGGTGCCGGTCGGCGCACAGATGTTGTTGTTGTTGTTGCAGCAACCGGCGGACGTAGAGACATTGGTAGTGCTGGTGCTGCCGTTGCTGGAGGTGGTGGTGGTGGTGGTGCTCGTCGGCGCACGGCTGCTGCTGTTGTTGCTGCAGCAGGCGGCGAACGTCGAGATACTGGTCGTATTGGTGCCGCCGTTGCTCATGTTGTTGGTGGTGTGGCTCGTGCCGGTCGGCGCACAGCTGCTGCTGCTATTGCTGCAACAGCCGGCGGACGTAGAGACATTGGTAGTATTGGTGTCGCCGTTGCTCCTGCTGGTGGTGCTGGTGGCGCTGGTCGGCGCACGGCTGCTGCTGCTGTTGCTGCAGCAGCCGGCGGACGTCGAGATACTGGTCGTGAAGGTGCCGCCGTTGCTGCTGTTGCTTCTGTTGCGGCTCTTGGTCGGCGGTCCGCTGTTGCCGGGGATAATGGCGTGTGCAGAGCCGCATCTAGGGGTGTTGATGTTGCTGGTGTTGCTACGGAGGGTGCAGCTGCTCATGCTGCTACACGTGCTGGTGTTGGTTGGAGTGCGGAGATTGCCGCTTCTACTGGAGGACAGCGCGCTGCTGCTGATGTTCGGTGGGCTACAACTGGGGGTGTTGCTGCTGTTGCAATTGCTACTGGTAGTGCCGCTGCTGCCGGTAGTGAAGGTGCTACATGTGGGGTCTTTGCGACTGCTGGTGTTGTTTTGCGGCCGGCTGCTGCGGCACCTCCTAGTGGCCATAGAGACGTTGCTGGAAGGGTGTCTAGTGACGTTGTTGTTCGTGTTGCAGTAGCCACCAGTGCAAGTTCTAGGCCAGCTATTGCACTTGGTGGCACTAGTGGTGCTGATGGTGGGCTATTGCTGCTTGGCCCTGCTGGTGGTGGTGTTGGTAATGGTACTACTGTTGCATGTGCTGATGCCGGTTGGCAGCCGGTTAGGCGCCCGCCGGCGGCGCAACGGCGGCGGCCCCGGAGAGGGGTGCGCTCGCAGGCCCGTCGGCACCTACCTCTACCTCCACGCGGTGGGCGCTGGTAACCCCATAGCCGTGCCAGGCCTGGCACGGTAGGGGGCTGAACGAGGTACCGACAGCTGCAATCCGCGGGATCAGTAGCTGTCGGGAAGCCATGTACGGAGGGTTTTGGAAAAACATAATATCCGTACACCGGCAAAGGGATCTCCCGCTCGGCCAATCCGATATGTCTTTTCCGCGACTAAATACTCGCAGATACTCTCCCGACGATGGGGCGGGGGCGTTGTTTGCGAATATTTTTTGGCGAAGAGGGGTACGGACGGATCAGCGGAGGGACGAGGGTGTTGGAGCTGGCGGCGGACAGTTGGGAAGCAGCGCTAGGGACGGCGCTCGCTAGCATTCGCCAGCCCTGCGAGAGCTTTAGGTCTCCCCTTGGGGCGAGGCATGTTGCTACGCAGGACGGAGGTTGGTCGCAGCCGGAGGAGCGGCACGGTCTGGCGACGGCGGTCACTAGGATCGCCCGCCGCCGGAAAAGCCCGGTACGGGGGGTTTTTGGAAAAATTCCCGTACCCACCATCTTTTGAGGACCGGCGACTCGATCCCTGTGTTCTTTCAACCCCTTCCCTAGTCGGTACCCGGCTATCGATAGGCTGCCTCAAGCAATGTGCCTAAGGTTATCGTAACGGCACAACTGCTCGTAAAGGCGGCCCCCTAACAACGTAAACCACCGGGGGAGGGCACGGACGGCCAGAGCGCGATCTGATAGGTTTTGGAAACAGACAGGAAAAGGAAAGGGGACATGAGAAAATCTGGCTCGGGGGCAGGAGAGCCAGCCGGGCACCGTCTGCAGCCTAGTTCTTTTCTCTTCTCAGCCCCCGAAGGAGGAGAGAAGACTCGGCTAGGTGGCGAGCTGCGTCGAGAGGAGCGGCTAATACCTCGGGCGGGGTTGAGCACGGATCGAGGCGGGACCGACGACGACCTATGCGAGGGGGGTTTTTCCCCCAAGCTTTTCCCCCCAAGCTCCGGCACGACCGGAGTCAAAAGAAGCCGAGGTCATGCAGGTTCGCCTCGACCAGCTCGAGCTGAACAGCCTTGTTGATCAGCGACCCCGCAGCGGATGGAGCAGGCCGCGTATCGTGGAGACTAGCGACATCTTTTATTTCATATTGTATCCAACAAAATTTACGTATAGATCAGAAAATAATAAATACATGGATACGGGTATGTTTTAGACGGTATCGTTATTGCCAATGGAGAGGTTGGGATTAGTGGTTCAACGGTCTACCTCACGCTTCTAAGTCCATCTAGGCATAGCATAAGGGGGGGCCCAGAGACTCCAGACGGTTTTACTGGTATTGGAGTAAAATATTTCAATTTCAATTTCAATTTTGGCAGCCGGTTTCTGGCATTCGCAAGGAGAGGGCTGCAACTAGCGGTACTAGTACATGTAGCGATGTTGCGGGGGTGGGTTCAGGTGTTGGTTGGCGACCGGCTGTTGCCCCTGCCGGTGAGGCCATCGGTGCTGTAGCAGCCGCCGGAGTTGGTTCGTGGCAACTTGTTGTTGGTGGTCCTGATGGGCAAAGAGCTGGCCGTGTTGCTGCCGGAGACCCCTTGGCACCTATTGGTGGTGGTTGGCGCTCGGCCGTTGCTACCAGCGTCCATGAGCAGAGGGTTGTGGCGAGTGGTGTTGCATTTGTTCTACTGCTACCGCTGTGGGACTTGCGGCTGCCGGGGCTCGCTCGCGCCGAGCTGCTAGTGCTGGTGCTTGTGGGCACAGACATGTGGCTGATGGTAGGGCCGCTGGTGGTGCTTATTCACCTGCATGTGCCGGCCCGCGCCCGGTTGCTGCTGCATGGGCTGTTGGACAGAGAGCTCTAGCCGGTGATGGCGCTGCTAGTGGTGCTCTTGCAAGTGCCGGTCAGCGACTCGCAGATGCTGCCACGGCCCGTGGGCAGAGGATTGACAGCGGTGCCGGTTATGTAGCCGTTGTTATCAATGGACAGAGTGCTTCTGCTGCCGGGCGGAGGGCTGGAGCTTGTTGGCGGCGAGATGATGTTGTTGGAAGCCGGCGAGTTGCGGTTGCTGCAATTGGTGCCCATGCTGGAGCTTCAGGGTCGGAGCCGGGCCTAAGTGCATCGGGTGTTCTATCCCCGTCGCGGGGGGGATGTTACACTTGCGCTCCGTGTGGCATACGATTTGTTGGGCGCAAATGGCGCTCTAATTTCGCCAGACACACGAACATGCTCATAACTGGCAATGGCCCCTCTACTTCCGCACACCGTCGCCAAGCTCGCCACCTTGCGACCTCCTCTCCGGCCTTGTTTTCCCTTTGTGCCTCGGGCGACCACCTTCTATCTGCCACCCAAGCGCGCCCTCTTACCGGTCCATGCCTACAATGTGTGGCCGCTCTTGTTTCATCTATAATGTTGCTTCACGACTATGCTGGCAGCTCCCGGCCGCCGCTGATTAGACCATGCCCCCTCCGAATAGCTGTCACCCCTCCCCCCCCTGCTTGGGGTGGCCTCCCCCCCTTGGCTCATGGACATGCTTTTATGCCCTCATATGCCACAGCACTCCGCCGAGAGGTTGCTCTCCAATCCCCCCCTCGGGCTGCTACTCCTTCCTCATGGTGCTCCGACAACGACCCGGTCGCTTGTCTACTTGAATTCAGACATGTCACTGCGGCCCGAGGGGTTTGTGCGACAGCGAGAGACGACCTACGTTCTGCCCTACAAGACACCCTCGAATATGCGACCTCTCTTCCCTCAACGGACTCTCGGGCTACTGGAGCTTTTTTGGCAATTCACCTCCTTGGCGGCCTCCTCCTCCGACCGTTCCCGGCGGCGGCCGGTGCTCGCATCCGCTCCCTGGTCCAACGTCGAGTCCGTCTTTGGTTCTATACGTCCGGAGAGGACGGACTCACATGCATTGACACCCTTCTACGTGATATTCGATATGGAGGTGAGCTTGCACGTGCGTGCCCGGGGGCTTCTGCGCCTAGACACCCCGGCGGCCGGGGCCGGGGTGGGGGGGGGCTCTCGCCGTCGCCGAGCCCAGAACACTCAACGGGCGCAGCACCACCCACCGACTCTCCTCTCTGAAGGTGACCTCCGACGCCGTGCTGCCTTCCGTCGGGCCCGTGAGCTAGTGGAAGTTGGCCAGTTGCGACGGGCCCGTATGGCCCTAGACGGTGCCGACTTCGGAATGGTGGAGGACGCGGCTCTTGCCGCTCTTTAGCAGTTGCATCCTCCGCCCGGTACTCCCCACCCAGACTGTGATCTCCCCGACCCTCTGCCCCCCCCGGCGCGCCCACCCCTCACGTATTTAGATGACAGTGACAGCCTCAAGATATGGGAGGGGTCTATGCTCCTTGTCTTGAGAAAAGCACCTCGCCAGTCAGCCCCCCACGTTGATGGCTGGCGATGGGAACATGTCCGTGACTTGAATGTTCCGGCATGGCGTAAGAGGGTTAACCACTACTCGGCGGGAAACATTCCCGAGGCTGCGGCAGACTTTCTGGCGAGTGCGACCGGGTGGGCTCTTCACAAGCAAACCGGGGTCGACCGCGACGCCACTCGCCTTCGGGGTGAGGCTCCTAAAGTCCGGCCGCTTGCTGCTAGCAGCGTTTTGTCGCGGTTAGCTCATTGTCACGCCATAGCGCGGATAGCGAGTGTCGCGGCCGACCACCTGGGGCATGTACAACGATCGGTTTTCACCAAAGCGGGTATCGAGTGAGCCATTCATACCACTCGCATTGGCCTACAAGCTATTCCTAATTGCAGCCTTCTAAGCTTGGACCTAGAGAACGCCTTCAACACCATTTCCCGCCGGAGTTTCCTTGCGGAGCTGTACAAGAACCCTGACTTGCATCCCATTATCCCGTTGGTTGAGATGATATATTCACGGGACTCCACGGTGTATTACTTCGACCCCAACAATGCTTCGCTTCTACACGGCACGATTCAATCTCGTACGGGTGTCCGACAAGGAGATCCTCTTGGCCCGCTTTTATTCAACCTGGCGATAAGCACCCCCCTCCGGAATATTGGAGAACGGTGCAAGGATTCAGCGGCGATCCAAGCCTTTTCTGATGATGGCAAGTATTTGATCAAAACGCCTTTCGTTCCGACTGTGATTACGGTGGCTACGGAGGAATTGGGGACAGTCTGCTCGAATGTTCAACCAATCAAATCTTCGTGCATAGTACCTCCGGATACGGCCCTTGAACTTGTCGAGGTGATACGGGCGATGGTCCCCGTTGTTACGGGTATAAGTAACCTTGGAGCTCCTTTGGCGATGGACTTCTCGATGGCAGACGGCCCTCGAGCGTCTCATAATGAGAACTGTGTTCACTCTTGGTTGCAAGACACCATTGAGGCCCATCAACTCCTCTTGGACAAGATCGTTTGCTTTGCTATGTCGGACTTCGGAGGGACACACGCCGCTTTCCGCTTGATGATGACGTGTGCGGTACGCCGCTATGGTTTCTTGCTCCGCACCCTCCCCCCAAATATCTGCCGACCGTACCTTGCTAGTGCAGATAGGGCCGTTCGTGCAGCAGTTTATCGAATCTTTGGCGTTTCTTTGGACGCACAAACACTCGATCAACTAAATTGTCCTAAACGACAGCTCTCCCTCCGTGCGGAGTTTGGGGGGCTTAATGTACCGTCCCTCGAGCTCGACGCCGAAGCTGCTCACTATGCTTCATTCACTGCGACCCTCGCCAACCTCATTATTGATTACGAGTCCGAGTCGCTAGGTCCTTTGTACGGTCTCATCCGACAGGAACTACTAAATGTTGCCATTTCTACTTTACCGTGGGCGGTCCAATTGCGCAATTCGTATGATTCTATCTCCACTATGGGCGGGTTTTTGGAATCGGAGCTTGTGGTGTTGACTAACACACTGAACCAAAACCTTTCCGATTATGCCGGGCCCGATGTCGAGTTGGTGGTATCTACGGTCAACAATGTGGTGGCACCCGCTACACAACTGACTAGCCTCCAACTTCCGACTCCCGATGCTCTCACTCGCTTGGGAGATTCCCGGGGCCACATTCAACGGGGAATTTCGCGCATTCTTCGTGCCCGGGCCTACCTTGACCTCTTGGCGTTTTGCATACCTTTCCCACCGGACTATATGAGGGTGATTTCGGGTGCGGGTCGCGGGGCTTTGGCTCTCTTTTTCGCTTCACATGAGTCCAGTTTCAAGGTGCCATCCGATTGCTATACGATGGCAGCCCACCGGGTGCTTGGCTTGACTGCGGAGCGCGCCGCTCATGTTCGAAAATGCCCTCGGTGCAATGAGGCCCCTTCAGAATCTCGCGGGTATGGATCTTTGTCGATGGTATCGAGCATCGTTATGTCGGGTGAGCGCTCAACAGCCGCTATGCTCATGGACCATATCCCCCGGTGCCCGTGCTCTTGGTATATCATTCAACTCCACGACCGTATTGTCCACGTGCTTGAAGAGTTCATGCTTGAATCGGGGGCTACTACGGGCCGGGACTTGCGGTTGGAGGTCCGCCGTATTCGGTCGGGAGCTTCACGTGATCGTCTTGAGGATGTGGTTTGGTTAGACTTCTTGGCTCCGCACCGTCATCTTGCTGTTGATGTGACGGTTACAAGTGCTCGCACGAACACCAATGTTCCTCGTATAGGTGCTCCCCTCCCACTCCCTGGCAGCCTTGCATTGGGAGCTCAGCAAGGCAAACTTGATGCGGACCTCCGCACTTCCGCGTTGCTTGGCACGCCTTCGGTTCAGTCGGTCCATGACTATTATCCCTTGGGATGGGGGCCGATTGGCGCCGATGGCGGCTAAGTTGGTCGATCGCTTGTCTATTTTGGTGGCTGTTCGTCGCTTCCCTGGCATGGGTGCCGCTGACTCTCGTTCCTTGCGCTCTGACAGTTATGTCCGTATGCAGCATTTTGTTCGTCGATCTACTTTTGTTCCGTTTCGGCGTTTTTTGGGGGATGTGCGACGTGAATTCATGCAACGTCTTTTTGTTGCTCTTCATGGCACTATGGGTTCCTATCTCCGCGACGCTTTTCAGGAGGGCAGTGATGGTGCTGTGGCATGCCTTCCGGTTCTTCGGGCTTAGATT
This sequence comes from Tetraselmis chui, assembly GCA_026401115.1. NCBI lineage: Eukaryota > Viridiplantae > Chlorophyta > Chlorodendrophyceae > Chlorodendrales > Chlorodendraceae > Tetraselmis > Tetraselmis chui. The sequence goes on from JAPMLY010001247.1 coordinate 106,646, forward strand.
TTTTCCTCTTTTCATCTTTTTGCTTGGTGGCCTCCACTGCTTTTTCTTGTAAGAATTTTTTCATTTTTCTTTACTAAATCGATTCGTACTGCTTGGTAGCCCGATCCATACGTTCAGTAGTTGCCTTTTCTTTTAAGAAAAAATGTCTCTTTAGTCGCTAGACATAGAGCTCACGCATCAGATGTCTTCAGTCCTTATAATTATGAATCACAAGAAGCACGACGAAAGACACCATAGACCGCTTTATTGCATAGCCGAGAGTGCAACGGGTGAAAAGGGACGAGCCAGCCGAAGTAACGCCACGCCGCTGGAGATGGCGTCTTGGGAGAGTCAATGTAATTTCCTTCGCGGAGGTGTTCTTGGCCTAACCACCCATTTATTTGACGACGGAGAAGGGCGCGCAACTGTAGCTAGCGGCAGAAGCACCCCTACTTTTCGGAGGCAGTGCGAGGTCCACAAGCTGGCGGGGGGGCATGTGAGGTGAGCCATGACTCATTCCAATTCGCGATATCGCTCCTATATAGTCGTTCATCGCGGTTCTCATACCCTTGTTTCTTGTACTTGCTATTACGAAACGGAAAGCAGTGACAAGTCACCAACATATGCGGCGACAACATAAAACCGTTAGGCAGAGGCCCGCAAAACATGGAAACAAGCAATCGCATCATTATCTCTAAATAATATATCCGCCGTCCAAGTCAATACGAAGATATGAAGTAGGAAGCAAGCGTGCAAAATCGATGCAGCGCAACGCTTTGTAGTAACTCCATGCGCACGTCCCACAAGAAACGACGAGAGGAACTAGAAGAAAACCGACGAACAACGTCCTTTATGAGAACATATAACTTATGGCGAAGACCGCGAGCCGAAAGAATCCCCTCGGTCGGGAAATGACATGGGACCGGGAATCGGAAAGTAGCCACCAAAATCGCCAAGATGATGACGCTCAAGATTCCGACGACTGAGAGGAGCCAAACAACCGTAATCTCAAGAAAATACGAGCAGTAGTCATGAACATGTTGAACTTGAGGCGCACCGTCCCGGGTGGAACTCACGCCGCGGATGTGCGGAAGGCCGTATCAAACTTCGCTTCAGAGGCACAAGCCGCGATGATGGCCTAGGATAAACATCGGCAATCGCCTCTAAAACTATATATATCAAGTACCAACTACGATGTATCAAAGTTTGATGCATCATCCATATTTCAGTATGCACCTCATTTAGATTAACGATCGACTAATTAAGGCGCGTCAATGGACGCGGCGATTGATCAAGATACAATAACGTCAATGGCCGCATCGGTTGATTAGGGCATTGATTCATAGATGGGTCGATTTAATGGACCCATTGATTGACTACTAGGGCACTTATTTATGGACGCATCATTTTAATATTGGACAATTGATTCATGGATCCGTTGATGCGGGTATTGTTGGACGAATACATCGATGCATCAACATCTGTCTCCTTGCACATAATATTTCAATGAAACGACGAGATAAGAGGGCGTACGGATGATAGCCGTGTATAGACTGCACGTGGCACGAGTATATTCCCATTGACTTTTGAGCAACCAATTTTATGACTATTAGTAGATAAAATGCATTGATATCACCGATTGACCGATGTTCCCGAATAATATGTGCATATTGTGTTGCATTAATTAATTTAATCGATTGGTTCTCAACGTGTTTGAACAATTGCACTAGTATCCGCCCAGTGTGTTGCGCCCGGCCGTCTGAAGAGCGGCGACACCGAGGATTGCATGTCGTGTGCACTTGGTTTACTTGCCGCGAGCCCGGAAATGCAAACAAGGGCCACGGGCTAGGGACATGTTGGGCTTGAGGGGCGGTTGACTTGCAGGGGAAGCACCCTAGCGCACAGATCGTTGGCCTTTGAAGCTTGCGCATCGCCGAGCGTAAAAATTGGCGGGGAGCTTTCAAAGTACCCTAGCACGGGCTTTAATTTGACCTACCGCAAATGGCACGGCACCATGCCATCATGGGGCATGAAATGGGCAACGGCGTGAATACAAGAACAAGAACAATATAATAGCGCTGATTATTGAGCATATTGGCGAAGCGAGTGTGCGGGTATCACATGTCGAGGAGCTGCTAGCCCCGCGCGAATGTGGCAGGTTCTGAAACCCAAAAACTTTAGTTGTCCGCAGGAGGGCATGGATGACGTCGGACGGCGGATTTGATGCAAAAACCCTAAACCGGTAGGTGCAAATTACATTCAAAACTTATAATTGTTTCGGGCGGGAAGGGCTTCCTTTTGCAACTTACTTTGCTTCAATAGGACCCTCTGCCGCAAAGGTAAGGTTTTTAAGCCTCCTAATATGTGGTTTTCGGGCCCCAATCCCACCCACATCAAGCATTTTAACGGGACTTGCCATCACACCAACGTGCTCCAATGTTTACGGATAACTTGCTGGGATCATAAAAACCGCATAGTGTGTCGCCGATTTTGGGAGTATTCACCAGCCAAAGTGTGGAAAGTCCAAATTCCAGGTCGCTTGAGTCGGGTTATGCCCAAAAATCGAGGCTAGGCCACAAACCCTAATACGTCGAAAAGTAGCCGGGACGGGCCCCATTTGTGCCCCGCTTCCCTCTTTACTCCACCGTCAACAAAAGTTTCGGTCCACCTTTTTAACGAGCAGAAGTACAGGTAAACCCTACAGAAACCGTACATGACAATACCCGCCCTCCTCGAAAAGCACTATTTCGCTAGTAACCGACTTTAGGGAAGAGCTCCCAACACGCCAAACTTCCACAACACGACATGAAAATTATATGCGCGTTTACATATCAATTAGTGCTCTAATAATTATTGATAATGGCCAAATATTACATGACGACAAAGTTGATAGTACCCTATCGGCGTTTGTTACATATTCTATTCAAATGCCTTTTTCTACGCATCAAAACCCTAGTTTTGATTTAAAGAATATCTACATTACCATACAATAATCGGCAACTTGACACACATTCCACAAATAAATTGCAACATGCAGACAATGTCCCCTGTCTGCTTGTGACGACGACGCGATGGCTTGATCGAAGCACACTTTGCGTTACTGCCATGATGGAGTCCCATCATGCATTACCCAGCAACCAGAAGCGCTCCGCCAGCCGACTGCTCCTACCATTTCAATTCATCTCCCAAAGCATGTACACTACAAAGCACCATTTGGTTCAACTTCATAAAAAGCTTTACTCGCAGCTTGAAGCTGTGTTCAATGCAAGTGAACCCTTACCCCCCCCCCCCCCCCCCCCCCGCCATGTAGCAAAGATTTTCTCAGCCGCCTGTGCGTTCAGCCTTGCGGGTGTATATTCTCGCTAGAAACGCCCGGGAGCTCAAATTCGGGGGATAAGTCTCTGGAGATGGGGAAACCGAACACAGATGGTCGCAATGACTGGTCGCTATCGCGCGCTGACACTCGACGACCCGCACCGGACGGCGCGGGTGCTATCGGAACAACGAGACTGCCAACGTGCCCTTCCGATGCACTCTTCCTCGCAGCTTGCTGCCAGCGAGAAATATTGGAAGTCGCATGCGCCATTAACTTGTCTCCCGACATCGAAAATACCTCTGTCCATGTGTTTAGTAGCGGCATTGCGATGATGTTGTAGAAGGCGATCTGATTTACGGGCTCGGTGACGCCGGGTTTGGCGGGGTCCATCAGCATCGGCGGCTCCATACCAGCCGCGATGTAGCGCCGTCCTTGCGCAAAAAACTCTTCCTCCAGACGCGCCGACCATCGCTTGTGAAGATCCCAAGGCAAGAAGCTGTGCCCAATGTCCGCCACCTGAAACAATGGCATCAAAGGAGAAATGTTGCGCGTCGTATACACAAACGAATTCAACAATAACAGATGATCCGGACCACTTAAAATAGAAGCAATGTAAACTAGGTAGGCCTGCATCGCATACACGATTGGTAGAGATCGCTAGTAGCCCCTGCATGTATACTCAAATATTACATTCCGGACATGCTCAATTGCTGTATCAAATCCCCAACGAGAAAGCTGCCTCGCATTATACGGAGAATAATCTTGCCGTAAAATCAAGGGTAATGATCTTTACTAGAGGGCCATAGTTTTGCCTTAGTGATGAGTTTTCTGATGATTTCGCGCGCGCGCCCGCGCGCACACACACACACACACACACACACACAACCCCTCTGACTTTATCTTTGTATCTCTCTAACTTTCCGTCTATATATCTATCACAAACACACACACACACACACACACACACACACACACACACACACACACACACAACCCCTCTGACTTTATCTTTGTATCTCTCCAACTTCCCGTCTATATATATATATATATCACACACACACACACACACACACACACACACACAACACACAAAACACACACACATGCGCAACCATATCTCACTATATGTTAATCTGTTTATTTTCTAAAACCATTCGCAAAGACTCACTCAATGTGTCTCAATACATTTTCACAATCATTTGAACAATGTTACATGATCCTTCATAGCGATGCGCAGTAGTTGAGACGAATCTACATCCCAATCCCATAAAGTGCGCTGTACTCCACCCTCCTGCATTTTCCAAAGCGTGAGATTGCCGTTGTGACATCGAATTCGATCGAGCTGGTGATAAAGGGCAGACAGACAGACAGACAGACATACAGACAGACAGACAAGCAGACTTGAGCAAATCAGAGTAGCAGAGTAAGATGGGCGATTAAGAATTTTTGGTTATTTCATGCGGCGGTCTTTCTGGTGAATAGGGGAGGGGGACGGGCGGTAGTTCCTTTTCATAACATATTTTCTTTTGGAGAAACTGTCTAAAGTACAGCCAGGTGCCTCGCAATCTATATTCGCACTAAACCCTATAAACCCAAGCCCTGTGACCCCACTAAACCACAAAGCCCCCAAACCTCGATGTATTGTTGTCGTTGCCTTGCTAGTTGCTACGTTGCTCAGGACCTGAAACTATGTCGCTTGCAGGTCTTGATTTATATTACATATGGATGGATGTATATGGATTTGGCAAAAGCAGTTTTTCAGGAGGGGGGCAGAATTAAAGGGGGGAGCCGCCTGAAACAACTAATGAGATCCTAGCCGCCTTATGAAAAGTCGTGTGCCTCACCTTTATGGCCAGTGTGAGGACAAGAGCCTTGTCGCCCTCACTCATATGTCCGATGTCAACTTGCTTCACATGACTCCCCACAACAGCATCCAGCGGAGAGGAAGATGACCCACTGAGTGATTTACCGTCCTGACAGTAACTCAGTGGTGTATCCGACCGCATGTTGGCCGACCCGCGATGCCTTATGTGCGGTAGTCTGAAACTCAAATGTCCGCCTTCATCTACCGCGGGAGCTGGGGCACGGCTGGACTGCCAGGAGCTGTGCGGGGGCGAGCTCTTGTCAAACTTTTGAGCGATCTGATGAAGGTAGTCACAAAAAAGATGAATAATGGAGTTAGAAAATGAG